>CM059335.1:246317-403289 GCA_030340685.1 Protosalanx chinensis | reverse complement strand
GAAGGTTTTCGGCTCATCTTTCCAGGGGCCCCTAGGGGGAGCTCTGCAGTTAACTTTTGAGGACCGGCAAGAAGTAAGGACTCTTATTCTGGGAATTTTAGAGCAGCCACTTCTGGCTTCATCTTGAAGTACTGGTTGAAGCGAAGGACTGCGTATCTGAAAGAAAACATTCAACAAGAAAAGAAGGAAAAAAAGAACAGTGAGTACAGAACATGCGGATAAGATATCGCTGTTCCATTTCTAGATATTTCTTGACCTCCGAACCCAATAACAGAGACAAAACAAGTAACTTGTGTAACAAACAGCTCACATACCGGAGAGATACAAAACTTCACATCTAGTAATGGCATTCCTTAAACAATTTCAGAGTGACACTGCAGTTCAGCTTCTTACCCCATGAAGTCGAAGTCAATGGTGGAGAACTTGGCTTGAATCAGAGCCCAGAGACCCCAGAAGAAATGAGATGCCTGGAAACAAACGAACAGAAGATTGGGAAGGATTAATAAAACAAGCCAAAGTAAAAATAAAAAAAGAAAGTTCTTAGGGGGGCGTCATCTGCACACAAGAGTGAGGGGAGTCAGGTGGCTCAGCGGGTTAAGGCGTTGGCCTCGTGATCGGAAGGTTGCGAGTTCGATTCCCGGCTGTGGGCAAGGCACTTCACCCTACTTGCCTCAGGGGGGGGGGAATGTCCCTGTGCTTGCTGTAAGTCGCTTTGGAGAAAAGCGTCTGCTAAATGAATATTGATTTACAAGGCGAGGAAGTCATGGTAACAAAAACCAGAGGGAAGAGTCCTCGCCCAGTGTCTCCACAGCAGTCATGTCTGGCTATGCGGACCTCGGGGGTTGCTAGGTCGCCCGGTTGGCTGATTCAGACCTGAGGTTTACGGGCGGCGGTGTCCAGGCGACCGTTGCTGTTGACGGACTGGCTCTGCCCAGATCTGTTACAGCACATAACAGCTCGACATCCCCTGGAGAGCTGCAGCATTGTGCTGCCGCGGTGTCGGGTAACCCTGCGCCCCACTTACCCAACGACCTGCGCTCCACACACACCAAGGTCATCTGGCTCTCATCATGACTGTCACACAACGTTTGAGCGTCAACTCAAACGCTTGGAATGTGACCATTAGGACACAGTAAATAAGCACTGGCAGAATATAATAATAATAATGTCATACTAATAATAATGTCATAGTGTCGTATAATAATAATAATAATGTCATACTGATAGTATATTTCACCAATCATTACTTTGTTTTTAACCAACTTAGTTGTCTGCTGATATATTTGTTTACCTCAGGCTAATCTTATGTAGCGCTGGAAAATATTCAAAGGATTCATAAAGCAAGCCCGTCTCTTTCTCGAAACAATATTACGAGTAAGTAATTCACTTACTGTGTAAATACAGGACACTTTAATAGTGTACTTAGTTTTACTACTAGTTGCTGTGCTTTACACAGGACCATACAAAGGAGAAAAGCCTTATCTAGACAAACAGAAGCACTCTGACCTCAAGATGACCTTCCAGCTGCTCATAAACTGAAACTAATGAACCAGCAGCCATTCAGCCTGGTTGTTAATCCTGCGAATGACCTCACGTAAGCTTTCTTGCGCAATCCCTTCCGGTGATTTTTAAGTATCACGTCTCATTCTCTGAAGAGCGCAGGAGTCAGATGTCAACGTCTAACTAGCTGTTCCTCCTGTGAGCAGCTTGGAAAGAAAGTTGCGTTCTAACGTTCCTCCAGCGAGGAACCGTTCTCCTGCCCTGCTCTTCCTCGTAGACTGAGTAAACAGACGATGGAGATGAAAGGCTGCCTAAGGTCAACATGTACTGTATGCAGAACTGGGAGCTACAGTTACTGTATTCCCCTTTCGCAATGTTTCTGTTCAGCAGCATTGTGTGGGTGTGTTGGTGTGTGTGTGTGTGTGTAGCTGTATTTGTGGGTGTGTGTAGCTGTATTTGTGGGTGTGTGTAGCTGTATTTGTGGGTGTGTGTAGCTGTATTTGTGGGTGTGTGTAGCTGTATTTGTGGGTGTGTGTAGCTGTATTTGTGGGTGTGTTGGTGTGTGTGTGTATGCGTGTGTGACTCACCAGTGCGAAGTGGTTGACCTGCACGTAGAGGACCTCCACCTCTCTGTCCGTCACCTGGCCCCCTGGCCCTTGTGTTCCTTATAGGCCTCCAGGTAGGAGCGCAGCCACTCTAGCTGCAAGCTGCGCTCAGGGTAATGGCTGTAGTCCACCTTGTTCAGACCTGGACACACACACACGATGTTTGGATAGTGATCTACCAACCATTAGCTGTGGTTAAAGTATACCACGGCAGTGGTGCGTGATAAAACACACCTGCATTCCCTCTGTGCACACACCGTGAAGGGCTTACCTGCAAACTCATTGAAGTGGTTCCCAATGTCGTAGGCTTGGTAATTGTACCCTGCATACTCGTAGTCTATGAACTTTACGCTGCCTGGAAAGACAGGAAGGCTTGTTTAGAAATAGGCGGAGAGCAAGGACATAACAATGCTGTGTTTTCTTTTTAAATCCCACTGATAATCCTAGTCTAGTCTATCCAGGTTGATTTTCTAGTCTGGCCTGACAGCCTTCGTGGGACTTTGGGGGGGGTGAAGGTGGAGGAAGAGTTTGCATTTTGAGCGTGATGAGCTGCAGGAAAGGAGATGGAGGCGACGCGGGAGGGGGGGGGGGGGTTGGAGAGGAGGGTGGAAAACAGGAGGTGAATGCTGACAGACAGGGAAACAGAGTTGAAGACAGGCTGTGAAGGAGGAGGATGGAGAGAGTTGACAACCCAGGGGAGGGGAGGGTTCTTAGAATCTTTATGGGGGATTTCCAATCTTGTCATGTCGGTTTCACATCCACGTTCTCCTGTTCCGGGGACAACCGCAACTTTAAATATGCTAATGATAATCATTAAGTGTTCCGACAAAGGGGTCAGGGGGGGGTCATCAACTTTTTCCATATGCATAGGGTAATTTGAAAAGGAGGTTTCATTAAAAGCTCCATGCAAGGGATGATGGGAGAACCAGAGGGGAGAGAGAGAGCTAGAGGGGGAGGAAGATGACTCAGTTCAGGGTGAATCTGCTTCTGGTTCATAGAGTCTGAGAGAGGGACAAGTCTGGGAGAAGGTCATGCAAGGACCATTGACCTGCGAGAGTGGAAGGATGGAAGGAGAAGAAAAAAAATATGATTCATGCAGAAGAATGAGGCGCCAGGGAGAGGAAAAAGGGGAACTGCCCTCTAGAGGAGGAAATGAGTACTGCATTAGAGGCTGCAACCGCCATTGAAGAACAATGACGCATTCTCTTGTTAATGTGTGGAGAGATGGAGACATCAAAATACAAAGCCTTGCCTCCGCACCGTGGATGGACCTGCCAAATCTGTCTAGCTTGTATAACACACACACTGGTGTTAGGAGAAAAAACCCAGTGGTACACTGGTGTTGAGTCTTATGAAAGTGCTTTTAGAGACGCACTTGCATCCAATCAGTCCAAAAAATGGATAACCTGCGTTTGAAACCGACGTATATTTTCGGCCTTTTTTTGTTTTTGTGTGTGTGTGTGTGTGTGTTCGTGTGTGTCTGAGGTGGTCTGACAGTGCTGCACTACAGAGAAGGACACGTGAGGTGGTTACCAGACACGGGTGCGGTCCTTGCGGAACACAACAGAACACCTCCAGTCAGTGCCTATAACCCTGTGCAGCAGACGAAAAGATTGGGGCAAACGCACATCTGTCACACACACACACACACACACACACACACACCCGCACACACTCAAACACACGCAGACTCTCACACAAGCTCGAGTCATGAAGGCTGCTGCTTCTTCCCCCCCCCCTCTAAGTGGCCTCACACACACTCCCCCCCCCACCCCCTTTATGACACTCCCCTCCATCGCTGCATTTTCATTGGTCCACATACAAGCCGACATTATGGCGCCTCCCACT
Organism: Protosalanx chinensis; assembly: GCA_030340685.1. Taxonomy (NCBI): domain Eukaryota; kingdom Metazoa; phylum Chordata; class Actinopteri; order Osmeriformes; family Salangidae; genus Protosalanx; species Protosalanx chinensis. Next base: position 399,336 of record CM059335.1, on the reverse strand, counting down.
TTTATGCAAATGTTAGAATGAAGTCCGTTTCCTGCTGCAAAGACAACAGCAGGTTTGGGCTTTAGGGCAAATGGGTACAGTTTGTAATCGCTTCAAATATGTAGAAATGGTTAAGTTAAATCTATCAGAGTTAAATCTATGTAGCTTAACACTTCAGTTCCTTCCCTTTTCTTCTCTTACAGTCTCACTCCTATGTCACCTGACTTGAATAAAGGTTCAACTGTTCCGAGGGTAGTATGACATCCGAATACTTCCAAATCATCTCCCTTTTTCTCAGCCAGTGATATTTAAATCAGCTGAACTTTGACTATGATCGCTGGTGAAAGGGAAGTTGGAGGTGAAAAAGAGCTCCGATCTACTTAGGCCTCAGCTGCAGGAGGGGGGAGGGGAAACAATGTTACTGTCGGGGGAGAAGAGGTTACGCTCTTCTCTTTTACAGTGGGGGAGGAGCCTAACTCTGCATTTCTGCGAAGGACTTTTCCAGCTTTCCAACTGTTCTTGTGTAGTTTTTTCTTTCTACTTCTAGCCCAGGCTACAGTTGTGTTTGGTAAACCTGCTGAATACCAACTCTGAACTCGTGTCACCGCGTACAACCTGAAGTCAAACGAATAGAGATTCACGCTGCAGTGTACAGATCCTATCAGGCTGGTTATTTCGTAAATTCTCGAAGAAACAGAAGTTTTACTAGAGTCCACAGATCCCTCCTTTGGCTCCCAATGCTGTGCTGTGTCTAGGGCTGTAGGCTGGCAGGAGGGTGAGACTCAGTGATCAGGGGCAAGTGGGGGGGAGAGAGAGACCGTCCTATGTCCTATTCTAGGGTGAGAACAAGGGGAGCTGCACTGGTCTGAACAGGGAGCTCTCTGTGTCTCTCTCTCTCTCTGTGTGTGTGTGTGTCTCTCTCTCTCTTCTCCAGGAGAGGGTTCCCACCCTTGTTGCTGCTGCCGTCACTCCTAGGAGAGAAAAGCTGGACACGGAGCTGTGAGATCGCTCCCCCCCTCCCTCCCACACACGTCCCTCCAACCCTCCTTCCCTCCCATTCGCTTATCAACACCCCCCCCCCCCCCCCCCCCCCCCCTTCCACCCACACCCCCAGGTGCCCGAACCTCCCGCTATAACGAAGGCCAGCGACCAGTAATGGGGTCGACCTTGCTGGGGCCCCTCGCTGGGGCCGGTAAGTGCCATGAAAAGCATTCACAACATGACAAAAAAGAACAACATTCCCCAAGCACCACCAAATAAAAACATGATAATAATGAAAGCTCAACAGGGCTACTGCATGGTGGACCATTTCACTGCGGGGCAGGAATGACATGGCAGTGGAGGAGCTTGGGTAGATGTGTGGGGGGGGTCCATAGCATTAAAATAAGTACCGTAGACTATCCGCCTTTCCACAATGAAACCAGCCACTCGGTTAAACGATATGACTTGGCTGTTCTTGGTCCTACATGTGGTAGGACTGTAGGGTGTAGGGGGGGGGGGCAATATAAACGTAGTCCTACCTGTGCGGTGGCCAGCGCAGTAGCAGCACAGAACAGTGTTTTGCTATAGTGGGTGGTGTGTGTGTGTGTGTGTGTGTGTGGAGGGGGGAGAGCCTCACCTCCGTCCTGGTTGAAGATGATGTTCTTACAGAGCAGGTCGTTGTGACAGAGCACCACGGGGGAACCCAGCATGGACAGGCTCTGCTGCAGCTCCACCATCTCCGCCCTCAGACACCTGGAGCTGGGCACCTCCACGCTCAGCCTGGGGGGGGGGGTGGAGAAGGCGGGAGGATTGAAAAGTGACGGTGATGAACGGACGTTTGCTCAACGCAAGGTTCCGACCACCCCCCCCCCCCCCCCCCCCCCCCCCCCCCCCCCCGCATTGGCGGGAGAACGCCCTTTAGAAAAGAGTTGACGACATGATGCAAACTTCAGCTGAAGGAGGCGGTTAAGTTGGAACCTCGTTTCAAACTCAGCTCCCGATTCAAACTGGAATTCCAAACTGCCATTTCCTCAGGTAGAATAAGACATGTCATCCGAACTAAGCCTCATCCCACTGGCTGAACTCCATATCCAGTACGGCCGTCTTATCGAGAAAAACCTGTTCCGTTGTTTGAAGCTACAAGCACATGCGACGAAACCGACAGGAAAGTTCCTCATACTCATCATGGTCAACTGGTTCCCCGTAGCCCAGAAGAAACTCAACCTCCTGAGCAGAGTAATCACAGCCCCTCCCCCCCCAGAGAACAGTATGTCTCACCTTAAGTCATTTCAGGATCCTGGAAGTGCTTGGGCACCAGAGCGAAGTACTTGCCCATCTTCAGCCAGAGGTCGGACTGGGGTACCCAGCCGTTATGAGCGTGGATGGCGTGATACTTGGCGAGCTGCCTGGCGATGAGCCTGTAGGGAGGGTCACGGTGAAACATGAGAGCCTGCGAGCCACAGTAGGAGCGGTCCAAGATACCGGGGTGCGGTCAGATCTTTTTTTTATTTTCTTTAAAGGAGGGAGAAACTAGGCGCGGTTCTGCAACGGTTACCCTAGTGTCGTGAACAAAAGTTTCCATGATTAACGCATGACCACATTTCCCTGGAACTCAAGAGAACTGGGGTGGAGTCCCAAGAAGTACACGTTCTCCTTTCTGGAGATTTTTTTAGAGGGGGGGGGGGATTGTAACAATTAAATGGAGAACGAGTTTGTCATGTTAGTATTTGATTGTGTCAGAGGCTGTGTTCTGGAGGAACTAAACTAAGGGGACCTTATCGCCAGGACAACGGTCACTGTGTTGGGCATGTTCTCCACCTACGCGTAGGCGTTCGTCGTGTTAAGTTACCTGAACATCGGCATGCTGCGAATGTGTTCCGGTTCTAGCGCCGTGCCCTGGAGGAACTCGTAGCAGAGGCCGTTGTTGAAGGTGCAGAAGAGTTGCGGGGCGCAGCGGTTGGCGTGCAACACCCGGAAACTCTTCACCTCGTTCTCCCGGTCCACAAACAGCTCGGTCTTGTTGCCGTAGATACGAACCAGAACCACGTCCTTCATGACCGGCCCGACGTAACAACCAAGCAGCTTATTGGTTATCCCGTCTGTGAAGAACTGGAAGGGGGGGGGGGAAGGTTGAGGGGAAGGGAGAATGGGAGAGGGAGAAAGAGTGGGCCAAGTTAATTCGACGCATTAAAACCCTTTCGTGCAGCAGTTTGGCTGTCAGAGCCATAACATCTGACTACACTCTTGGCACGACCGTTGGCATGATTGCATTTCCTGTCGTGCCGGTCCATTTCACATTTCCAGTTGCCTCTTTGGCGGCCCATCGTACCAAACGTGTCACACGTCAACTCGCGTTCGAAGAGAAAGACTTTTGTCAAATCAACAGTCTCGTTTTTTTTCTTCAGATTCTTGCCTCCACATTCCCATTCGATACGATCAGCAACCCGCATAATTCACCGACCAATCGCCAGCCCTGACATTTACTTCCTTCCTGATGGGCCTTGTGATGTTTTGACTGCCGGGAACCTGACGTAACTTCTGACTCGTGTTTTGGATGAGGTGGAGGACAAAAGAGATACGCATGCATGTGGCTATACAGACGAGGGGATTGTCTGGGAGGGGTTTAGACAGAATTGTTACCCCTAAATGAGAGTGGAAACGTTTTGAGAGGGGCCGGGCATTCCAGCACTAATCGTGTACACTATCAGGGATTGACTAGGGACCAGAAGGCACGCCAGAATTTTATTTTGCTGTAGCAAGCTACGGCAAGCATGTGCTGAGTTCTCATTTGCGTGGAGCTGAATAATGGACCCCACCACCGAAGAGGTCAGAAGGGGGCGGGGTGGGGGGTGAGGGGGGGGGGGGGTTACCTAGAGTAACCACACGCCCCCCCTATCTGTAAGGGAACCACAGCTTCCCATTCTGTTTTTCTAAGGGGGAAGGAATGCCTTACATAATGGTTTTTTCCTGTTTATTTACATTCAGTTGAAACCTGCAGACTGAGTCCCTGTGCCTCTCCAGGTTTCACGTGACTCATAGGCATGGTCATGGGACATAAGCAAATATTGGGAGGTTTCATAGTAGCAAGTTTAAATGAAAGCACTTTTTATTGATCACCAGTGGATAGTTCCGGACTACGCCAGATCAACTATAGGGGAAACGTCTAGATTAGAACAATCCACGATCCCTTCGCAGAAACTTCGAGAAAGAACATCGTCGATTAGTCATGCTTGACAACATGACGTCATTAGTCATAGATCGATTAGTCATAACGGAACTTAAAGATTTATTTAACCTCTCATTTCAAGGATTTTTTTTTTTGTTGTTGCGTTTTCTTTGTGTCTTGGTTTGGTGGATCAGTGAAGCACTGCACTGTAAATGAATGATCAAATATCAATCCCCCACCATCACTGGCAGATAATATAATATCAAGGTACGGGTCATGTGTATGATGTAGGAATAAATACAAATTAAATAATAATAAAAATGCATTTGGAGATATAAATAATTGAAATAACGAATGGGCCTACTAATAACTGTACAAGTATCGTTTACACCTCCAGGATGTTTTAGATACATGAAACCTTGACAGAGTCAGCCTACTTCAGTTAACCGGCCTATATATATTTGCGCACTTGCCAAGTGACTTGGTTCATTCATCCTGTTAAAACCCCGCAAAGCGTTGACGCAGCTCCTATTAAAATAGGCGCATCACCCGATTATGTAACTGGAGCGAAGGAAACCAAGACATCAGACATGCCGGCAACCAAGGCACCAAGAAATCTAAACTAAAGCATGAAATGTGGATTTATATGGACAGTACCTTCATCTTGACCTCAGATGGTTTCCAGTTCGGTCTCAGTTCTTTAACCAGTCTTAATGCACCAGATCTGTAATCGTTTTCGTCTAATGTTACATCTATTTTAGGCACGGCTGGAGCCTCGTCTGGTACATGGATGTAGTTGGCCATATTGGACATTAAAGTTGTTTCGCCAAGGTAGTTTCAGTGCGGCAGTAAATGCGTGTGTATGAAGTCCAGCTTGGGCGCAAAGGGGAATAAGTGCAGATATGCGGCAACGCCTCTCAATCAGATCCCACCCAGAATAAGATCAGACACGCAAAGCATTCTGGGAAACATGTGTGACTCATAGTGTTTACTCGTTTTGTCGTCTTGAACCGCCCGGCGGGGCAAGAGCGGCAACCATTTCACTCAATCCTCATGGTCATGGGGAAGGTTACCTCCAGGTGGAACTGAAACCAAATACCCTAGACACTTTCCATTGACGTACTATTGTCGACATCGTAAATCTTTTAAATTATTATTATTATTTTTAAAGCCGAGATAGTACAACCGTTTTGACTAAGACCAGCTGTGTCATGTGAATACCAATCGATCACAGGGCAGTTTCAATTTGTCATGATCACAAACACGTTTAAATCCTAAATAGTCGTAAGACAATACTTTTATGAAAAGTAGTACATTAATTAACCTAAGACTAGTCACAAACATATATTTATGTAAATTATTATTATTCACGATCACATTATCAAAGTTTGTGAATATTGATCAAGGGATCGAGCACCATGTTGCATTTTATATTACATTTTTGTAAAAAAAAAATATCTACCCTTATAATGTTCCATATATGTTCTATGTTTGCTCTCTCCTGCCATTGTACATTCTGTGTTTGTATATCTTGCATAGTTAATAAAAACATTCTGATTCTGATCAAATGACGCTCCAATCTAAAAAGAGACAGGCCTTTATTCTGAAGGAAAAGGAGCGGAAATCAGTGACGCCGGACGCGCTTCAGCCGTAGAACTGAGTGACTGTTTCTGATTTTACGGCCACTTTGCTGACGTCACGCTGCTAGCTAGTTGCAATATTGTAGCTATTAGCACATCTTCGAAAGCTAACTTTTGACGTATATTTTCATAACATTTGCATAGTGCATATATCTACACCATTTGTGTTTTAAACTGCTTTAAACGTGCCACTAGTGTAGCTAACTACCGCTAGTTTCCTTATCCTGGACACATGTAGATAGGTAGTTGGTTACACTTCAGTCAGTTCAAACTTGTAGCAGTTGGTTGCCGTTATTCGGCCTAAGCCAGCCCAGCATGGCTATGAGGCAGACTCCACTGACCTGCTCAGGACACACCAGACCTGTTGTGGATCTGGCCTTCAGTGGTATCACTGCTTATGGGTATTTTCTCATCAGTGCCTGCAAAGGTAAGGGGATTCACCCCAGGAACCGTCATGTAAGGCAGGGATCAGGTTGATGATGATCCTCTTTATTAATCTGCAACTCTGTGCTGTACTTTACCCTGCTGCTGTTGTGAACTGCAATCTCTCCCCCCCCCCGAGGACAAATAAAGGTTTATCTAATCTAATCCTCGTAGAACACGTTTCATGACGTATTGTCATCGGAGATAACTGGCTATACGTCACCCCCAACTATCTTCGATCAGCTTTCCTCCCCTCTAACTTGTGATCTCTCCCCCCCCCCCCCCCCCCCCCCCCACCTCCAAAGATGGTAAACCCATGTTGCGCCAAGGAGACACAGGGGACTGGATAGGAACGTTCTTGGGTCACAAAGGTGCTGTCTGGGGTGCCACTCTGAACACGGAGGCCACCAAAGCTGCCACAGCTGCAGCCGACTTCACAGCGTGAGTATGGACACAGGGCACTCCTGCCAACCCAACAGGGGGTCCACATTCGCTGGCCTTCTTGGCGGACTGACGTTTGAGGAACACTTACAAGAAGAGGGCCGCTTCCGTGTCTGTGACTAACTGTGGTGTTGGTCACTCCAGAAAGGTGTGGGATGCGGTGACTGGAGAAGATGTCCTCACGTTGGCACACAAGCACATTGTCAAGTCTGTCAATTTTACTCAGGTAATATTGAAGTTACTGTCATGGCAGCTTTGAAAGGGAATCTGACGGGCAGGCAACTCATCCATCGATGTCTCTCTCTGTCTCGCTCTGTCTCTCTGTCTCGCTCTGTCTCTCTCTCACTGGCTCTCTGTCTCTGTCTCTCTCTCTGCTTCTCTCTCTGCGTCTCTCTGTCTGTCTTTCTCCCTGTCTGTCTCTCTCTCTGTGTCTCTGTCTCTTGATCTCTCTCTCTGCTTCTCTCTCTCTCTCTCTCTCTGCGTCTCTCTGTCTGTCTCTCTCCCTGTCTGTCTCTCTCTCTCTCTCTCGTCTTGTCTGGGATGACAGGACAGCAACCACCTGTTGACAGGGGGAAACGACAAGCTGATACGCATCTATGACCTGAACAAACCTGAAGCAGGTCAGTGCCGACGCAGCTGTGCCTGTCAGCTTACATGTAAACACTTTGCCTTGTTTACTACACACCCCTGCTGTTGGATGTGATTGAAAGCCCCCCCCCCCCCCCCCCCTCTCAGAGCCTCAGGAGATCACTGGCCACACCTCTGCCATCAAGAAAGCTCTGTGGTGCAAAAATGACAAGCAGATCCTCTCCGCCGCCGATGATAAAACTGTAAGGTCAGTAACGTGCTCCTAGACATCATGATCCATCTGGCATGGCAGATCAGGTAGGAGCATCAGGATGCAAAACACAGGATGTGTGTCTGCGGCTGTAGTGTACGCGTCCTGAAGTCCATTGCTCAAAGTTTTGAAAGCCCTTTGAACAGCCTCAGACATTCGTTTTTGAACTGGCACGATCCGTGCCTACAGCGAAGGCAGGATACGTCACTACAGATGGAATCACGACCACCCCCATCGTGTGAAAGCTGATTAAATACCGTGTTTCTGTGTTCAGACTGTGGGACAGGAATTCCACCGAGGCAGTGAGGACGCTGTCCTTTGACATGTCAGTAAGCAGCATGGAGTACATCCCTGCTGGAGAGGTGCTGGTCATCACCTACGGGAAGACCATCGCTTTCTACAATGCTCTCAGGTACTGTCAAAGCGGGGTGTCTCTATCTGAGCTTGTGCTGGTACTGACCCCTGAGTTCCACTTTCTTTCAGCCTCGACTTGATCCAGACGGTGGACGCCCCTGCTTCCATTCACTCAGCCTCACTACACCCTGACAAGGATTTCTTTGTTGCCGGCGGCGATGACTTCAAGCTTTATAAATTTGACTACAGCACCAAAGAGGAGTTGGGTAAGATGGAGGTGTCTGGATCTCATGACATTCCTGACAGATAATCGAGACACGTTTTTCTTAAACTTTCTTTCGATTGTGAAACTCAAATGCCCAACATTTGTTTTTAGTCTGTGATTGTGCAGTTAGTTTACAGAAAAACAACTGTTGGTCATCGCTGGCCTCTCTCAACCCACTGTAGAGTCCTATAAGGGTCATTTTGGACCGGTCCACTGTGTGCGCTTCAGTCCTGATGGGGAGCTGTACGCCAGCGGCTCTGAAGATGGTACGCTCCGTCTATGGCAAACGGCCGTGGGGAAAACGTACGGCCTGTGGAAGTGTATAATTCCTGGTGAGTCTCGATTGGCTGCCTAACACAGCATACTCGTAGTAAACCTGCGCAATGTACAGCCAGTCAGCCTCTGGGTTGTTTTTGTTTGTTTGTCTTAATTTAATTGGTTGATTTGACTCCTCCCACCAGAGGAGCTGGCATCAGAGAACTTGGAGACTCCCTACTGCACGGCTCCTGATATTAAGGCCTGAGCAGAAACGAGGACAACCGGAAGAATGAAAGAAGAGCAGCCTATTCCAGTCTCTTCACACCAGTGTTTCTGATAGGAGAACAGCACCTGAACCCCACTCCTCTTATACAGGGGACAAGCGTGGAGTTGAGCTCTGACCGGAGATCAGACAAACTACACATACACACCACACACACACACACACACACACACAAAATGAGCACCAGAGAAAAGTAGTAGACCTGTGAGAAAATGTCTCATCGCTGCCTGCTTTCTTTCTGAATCGCTCTAGATCTACTTAACCTGATTGGTCAAGGTTGTTTTGACCCCATGTTCTACTTTAAAACTGGGGGAGGGAGCATTTATCCTAAAATCTTTTTTGAAGTTTGGAAAAAACACTGGTTAAGTGAGGGGGATGTTTTTTTTCTTCCAGAAAGAAAGTATTGATTTCTATGTATACATTTTATTTTTGTGGCTGTGTAACCGTCAACATGTTCATATTTGCGAAAAGTTCAGTAACACACAAGAGAGCAAGATGACTTGAGTTTGTTACATTGTTTTTTGGTTTGTTTGTTGTTGCAACCTTGCAGTGTTGACTGATGAAATTAAAGAGAGATGTCACCAGCATTATTTCATTTACATTACTGGGAATCCTCCTTTTAGAATCTGGACTTTCTTACACCGATTGCTTATAATAATCTTTGGATATTAATGTATATCCTTGTTCCACCAATGGTGAACTTCGTTTCTGCCTCTCCGGTCCAATAGAGTCCCCTTTCACAGGATGGTGCTTCCCAGCTTCTCACCATCTTTTATCCGGTGTTTTGTCTTAAACACTCACAATGGTGGCAGCAGCAGCACTTCCACCCTCGTAGGAAGGGAAATACATTGATTATTCTCTTTTAACTCGACTTTCACCTTTGATCGAGCACCGATCAAACCGGCGGACCGGATCTCCAGCAGCACCGTGACTCTCAGTCCCGGGGGAGGTTTTTGCTTTGAACATCCGACAAGAGGCGCTGCTCAGCCGATCAGCTGCATAAAGACTCATCCAGGATCTCATTTTGTTGTCCCGAAGCAGCGAGAAAGTCTTGATCTCCCCCCTTTCCCTCCCCCTAGTTCACAGACATGCCGGAGTATTTGGAGGACCCGTCCGTTCTCACCAAAGAGAAACTGAAGAGCGAGTTGTTGGCCAACAACGTGGCTCTCCCCAGCGGGGATCAGAGGAAGGAGGTCTATGTGCGGCTGTATCTGAGCAGCCTGACGGTGCAGAACCAGAGGAGCGCCCCGCTGATGGACGCTTTCTCCAGCGATGAGGAGCTGCCCGCCCCGGTGCTGGGGTCCAGCAGGAGCCGATCGGGCAGGGTGAGAGTTGGGTGGGGGGGGGTTAGTATTATTATTTAGTATTATTATTTTATATTAAACATGGGTGTATTCGATGCAAACCGCGGTTTGTCTCTCTCTTAACCGAGTCACTAAAAATAGGAAGGGATCTGCAACTTCCATAAATGTAAGGCACTTTTTTTGTTGTTGGGGGGGTGGGGGAGATTGCAATCGTGGTGGTTTTTGCTTTGCGTTTTTAATCGAATTTGCATTTCTTTTCTTTTTTTGTTTCGAACATCTAAGCCAGTGTCCCGTTTCAGAAACACGCTGAAAAGATAATTCATATTAAAAAATAGAAACTGAAAGAGGCCATTCTGAACGTGAGCGTCGTTTCCCGCTTAAAAGTTTCAGTGAATCGTCATTATGGTCGCAGCTGACTGTTATTATAAGCGGCCAGTCTGCACATTTCAGCTTCGCAAACCAATACATGTGAAGTTATTGGTGTTTCTTTTAGCTTTTAGTAAGCCTATAACTTCGCAAAGCCTGTGACAGATATAGTCTTAATGATACCCCCCCCCCCCCCCCCCCTCCTCCATAATTGACTAGCATGTTCTTTTGTACTATTTTCATTAAGTCAGGCAGTGCGTCTTCACAATGCCCCTCGGATGGGTCATGGATGTCAATCTACAACGTGATCGTCAGAATACGGGACTTCTCCCACTTCTGTTTTAGTTCAAGTTTACGCGGTTGCTAGAATCTAACTCAGCCTTATGCGTTTATCTCACAATTCCTGTTTTTGCTTGCTTCAACGTTGAAGCATTGACTCAGCCAGCTTCAAGTCACTTCTGTTTGCTTAACCCGTTTATTAGGTTGTTTAAAGGTGTGGAAATACACCAGCAAAGCTTTGCAGATGGGTGTCCCTTTCCACCCATGTAGATAACCTGTGAATGAGGGGTGTGGAGGAGGGTGGGTTTGAAACAGGAAAGCTGTGTAGTTCATACCAGTCTCCCAGAAGGTGGATGAAGGGGAAGCGGCGGGAGGAATAAATCCTGATGCGGATGGAGCTGTTTTCCTACTGGGTTCGGTCTCTTTATTGAGGAAATACTTTCCCAGGAAGAGGAATGTGTGGCCCAGACTTCCAAAGCACAGATGTGTTTTTACATGCAATCGTTTTGGTTTAATTGAGCTTTTTTTCTTCTTGGTTTTTTACTCAAGCAGTTCCTATGTTTTTTTTTGTTGGTAAACTCCCACTCTGGCATGTGTCTGTGTTGTCACAGCCTAGGTTATCTAGATTTTCATGTGAACCTTTACAGCCGGCACACACACACGCATAATCCTGAATGTTGATTTCCAGCCATGAAAAAACAGGGCAGTTTGAAGTAACCAACTGACTTTCCTGCCATTGTTGGACTTCTGATGTTCAAATGTTTATCATTTTGTGGTTGTGGCAACCCCATATGTGAAATGATGGCGCGCTCCAGCAATATACATTATGGTTACCCAGAACTACCACACTATAATTGATTGACATCCATAGTAGCTTCTGAACACATGGAATCACTCGATTCCCAATTAGGTCACTAAATCGTCGCCAGAAGGAACAATATACAGTCATTGTTGAAGCATTACAGGAAACCAGACTGGCCCACAGTCATTGTAATCCATGTTGTTTGACTCTGCCTGGGTGTAATGTATGCTTACTCTATGTGGAGTCCTTCTCAGCCACAGAAACCCAGATTGGTCAAGTTCTGGGCCCGAGCTGTGAGCTCAGTGGCCAAATATGCCTGTTAAATGTGAGGGTGTGGTCAGGGAGGAGAGAGCGAGCATGTTTTCACCTTCTCTTACAACGCTGTCATTTGGAAATCTTTGGGCTTCACTCCAAACTATCCCCAACTGAGAACCTTCTGTGAAGAGTCTTGTCTGTAGTGAGGGTAGTAACTCCTCTGTCCTGGATTCTTAACCCTATCTCCCACCACTCGTATCCCCCCCCCACACCTATCACCCCCCATCATCACGTGTGGCGTGTGACACGAGCAGCCGTGGCATAACTCCAGCCAGCAGGAATGTGTCACTCCATGACTTTCTCCTCGCATTGTCCGCTGCACGTCCACTGCCACAACACGGAAACTCCAGCCTGCCTTCGCTGTGGCTGTCTGGGCGGCCATGGATGGCAGGTTAACAGGTGTTCTTCCTGACAGACTAATTGTTCCTGACAGACTGATCGTTCCTGACAGACTGATTGTTCCTGACAGACTGATTGTCGCGAAGCAGACAGCCTTTGGCTGTGTGGTAAAGGAAACAGAACACCATAATGTTGGTTGACTTCAGACGGTTTGGAAGAGGTTGACTTCAAACCCTCTGTATATGCCTGTAGGCTGGGGAAAGGCCTTTCATTATGGCTCTGTCTTTGATGAGCTGGCATTGAGGATGTTGTTGACACTACTCACTACTACTACAGCAACAACTTGTGTTCTTACTGTTTATGCCTGAAGCTGTGCGTCCCCATGATTTGGCGACAGGGAGTGTATCCTCCTTCAAAGGCACAATGCCCTGAGCAGTGTGTGTTTGTGTAGATGTGTGTGTCTTTAATTATTAGTTTGTTTGCATGTGCATGATGTGGGAATCCGCTGCAGGTTAAACAGCCACTCTTTTGAGAACGACAGCTGTGATGTATTAAGACAGTGACACTTGGTTTTTACTTTAAGTCCCTTGAAAGTGCATTTTGTATACCTAACCCAACCTATAATATCTGAGGTTGTTGTACATATAAGCTTCAAATCAGGGAATTTCATCCATTGAAGTTATTATGAATTAATTAAATATGTTATGGCAACTTTTGGTGCTGTAAAATCATGTATTAGAAGTTCAAAAACTCCCATCCAAATGTATGAAAATGCTCTCAAAATTACAGCATCTTCACTTTGTTGAACTTTATAGGATTGCATTACAAAGTGCTAGGCTGCTGGGTAAAAAGAACACGATCCACACACTGTATGTCATGTGAAACCTGCTTACCAGGTGAAAAATCTAAGACACACGTATCAACTATTTACAAAACGACGTCACGTTCTGAGCGGACAAATCACAGCGCTTGCGACGCGTAGTTAGGATTTTTTGGAGGTGCGCGGAGGGGCAGTGCGGGAGGGTTTGCGTTGTCTGCGGAGCAATGATGCTTTAGAGTTCCCACACACTCTAACAAGCCACTACTCAGGCAAACCTTTCCTTCATGTTGTAAAAACCTCCTGTAGAAGGTCAACACCTGGTTATTCCAGTTGTTTAATGTTAAACGAAGCCTTTATCCTTTACAAGTGCTATCTTGTTCGGAGTGTGTTTTAGACGAATGTCGTCATGTCAAAGTTGAATTTGAACGCATATTTGCATTTGAATTCTGAATGCAAGTTTTGACACCTGCGCTTTCTTCCCCTGCTCCCATAGAAAGCCACCAGGAAGACAGACAAGCCCTCTCCTGAAGAGATGGACGTCACAGAGCTGACCAGCGAGGGTCTGAAGGACGAGCTCCTCAAGTATGGAGTCAACGCTGGGCCCATCGTGGGTGAGTCACCTACAAGAGCTCTGTCTCTCTCTCGCTCTCTCTCTCTCTTTTTCTCTGTCTCTCTTTCTGTCTCGAGCAGTCAGAAACAGAACTAGAAACTGGCAGCAAAGGAAGCAGTCATCATCACTGTTGAGTCATAACACCATTGCACACACCAAGGACAACTGGCATTCTTGCTTAGAAACTGTAATATTTCATCTAAATGACGAGGTGGGGGGATTTATTTAGAATCAGTTGTGTGTTTCTGGTGTCAAGTCTCCATCATGTGAGTCACATGATATTGTTCGGGTGTGCGTCTCCAGCCTCCACCCGGAAACTGTACGAGAGGAAACTACTGAAGCTTCTTGACCAGGGCCCCCCCCAGCTGGCGGTAACCCCCGCCGCCGTGACCGAGATCGACAGCAACCACAACGGCGACTCGGACCGCTACAGTGATAAAGAGGGTGAGAGACGTCAACGATGAGGACTCATTAGTACTCATTAGATCTACGGTTGGATCTGGATCTGAATCTAACGTGTGTGTGTGTGTGTCTTGACTGTGCATGTTTACCTGGCTGTCAGAGGAGACACCAGCACCAGAACCAGCACCAGAACCAGCACCAGAGCCAGAACCAGTCCCAGTGGTGGAACGGCCAGTAAGGAGCAGAGGGAAGACCCCTGTCACCACCAGGACCCGGAGCAGTCAGCACAACAGAGTGAGCTGCTTTTTAGGGCCATGCTTTGTCGGGACAAAAGTGAGGAAAAACACGCCTGAAATGCACGCAGCAGTTGTCGTTTACAGGTCCAGGTTCGTCACAGGGAGTGAGTCTGAGGGATCTGGTCTCTGAACCTGCACTGGTTGGATAAATGTTGGGTGTTTGAAATTCTGTATTAGGTCCCAAACGAGACCGAATCGAAACCAGAGTTTGTGTTTTGTACGAGATACCTGGAGCTGAAATGACCGTTGTCTGACTCGACTCCTTCGTGGGCTCGTTCGTTCTCCTTCTCTGGCCCTTTCACTACCGTTCGCTTCCCTTTCAGGGAATAACAGCAAGAGGCTTGAACTTTATGAGGAACCACATGATTTGGATTAGCTTGTTTTTCATTTGCGGCTGCATGGATTCTCCCTCTCTTTCTCCCTCTCCTCCCACTCTCACTCTCTCTCTCTTCCTGTCCTTCCACTCCCTGATTAATCTCCTCACACTTTTCCTTTTTTTTTTGTCTTAGTTTTTCCCCTCCCCCCATCATATGATCCCTACAATCCAAACTCAGCCAGGAAGCAGGGATGACATTACTGTTACATTCCTACTCACAATCTCTTTGAAACTTAACTCAAACCAAAAGTGCCTGGATTACAAATGATAGCCAGTTTCATCAGGCAATTAATAACCTAAACGGTAGCATCCCACGACAAATACTGAACTGTAATGTGCCAGGTAAGTGTGATTGTCCAGATTGAGTTCTGGCACCCCGCTTTCCAAGGCCTTCACTGCAGAGTGCGCCTCCTGGTGGTCAAACAGGGCATGTCTAAACCTGGCACTTTGCTCAGTGAAAATAAGAACCAGATGGTCAGGATTGTGTAAGCCAACTACACTTGTGTGAAGGAATGCAGAATCAGAATGTAGTGTGTGTGTGTGTGTGTGCACGTGTGTTTGTCTAGACAAATGAACAGTTGTTTGATGAAGAGGAGGATGATGATGATCTGGGTGATCTGGATGAAGCCCAGCCGGTTCTGAACGTAAAGAGAAAGATGAGGAGGACGTCTTTTAGAGCGGGCCAGACAGCAGCTGTCAGAGACGAGACTGTAACCATATCCTCCCGTGGGGGGGGGGGGGGGGGGGGGGGTAGCCTCCCTGGGGGTGTGCACTGGAGGTGGCAGTTAGCAACTTTGCAAGACTCTTCACTGTGGCACACTGGGGATATTTATCATTGGGCACCACAGGAGCATCTTATGTTGTACTGATAGCGCAGTTGTACCTGCAAAAATCGCATGCGAATGTGTTCAGTTTGAAGGGATGTGTGGGTTTAGTATCACGGTGGTTTGTAGTGCACATTATGGAACAGGCCTCTGGTGGTTAGTGATTAGTCTTGTCATTGTCTCCATGACCACCTCCTCCTTGTCCCACAAAAAACACCAGGACCAATCAGAATGGTCTGCAGCTGAGGTGGCTCCCGCCCTCCATACCATACCCCGACACGCCACGCCCAAGGTACCTCCTCCTTTCCTCAGCCTTCTTCTCAACGCAACTCCCAGCGCTGTTCTGATTGGCTACCAGCTTGGCAGATCCACACCAGCACTACTACCTGTCCCCTTTGTGCTGTTCCAGGGAATCCCTAACGACCCCAGGCCTCTGTTGGCTGACCTACCAGATAAAACTTCTCACTTGTTTCATGGTTCTTCCAAAACCAAACTGCCGGCCCAGGCTTCTCCCCTGCCCCAGACAGCGCTCCAGACCCAGCCGAAGAGGAAGTCCCTTCCGCTGCCGAAGCCCAAAGCCCCGCCCCAGCCCTGGTCCACCAGCGCTGTCTCCCCTGAGGCTGTCCACACAAGCAGGCCTCACAGCCCCTCATACTCCCCTAAAGGGATGCAGGTAGCTCCAGCTTGGCTCTGGATCACCTGGGATGTTGGGGCACAGGGTGGCATGGATATGAGTTGTGTTTACTTGCGTTGAGATGACCGTCCAGGGTGTGTGTCCTGTTCTAGCCTCCCCTTCAGCACACCTCTGAGGCTCTCCTGCCCTGTGACACTGAGGGGTGGGCTGGCCTCAAACCCAGAGGCCCCTCAGGGAGGATCCACCTCCACAAGCCTCCCCAGGGCCACAGAGCCCCTGACAGTACCCAGGTTCTCCCCACCTGGCAACCCAACTGGAAGGTGTTCTCCCTCGCTCACACACTCACTGGGTGATGGTTAGCCAGAAAATGATTGGACACGTTGTGGTACATGGTTACGGTTTAGACTCAAACTAGTTTGGGGAAAGAACTGATCTATTAGTTTGTTTTTTAAACTCACTGTGAGAAGAAACTGGGGTTATATTGACCTTTTATTGATTGTATTGACTCCAAGCCAAGTGAAGAGGATGTCAATCTTCCTCTCACACCGTTCCAGCCTGCCTCTCCCTCACCACTCTCCCTGCTCAACACTGCTCTGATTCAGGTTAGAATCTTGGTGTTGACGCGCCGCTACTCAACGCAAGACTCCTAACATTTGACCTTTCACCTCTGGTCATCTCAGGATCCTGACCAGAGTCCTGATGCTCCTGTAGGGAAGATCACAAGACCTCAGAGACTGGCTCCAGTTGGTAGAACTTCTTAACGTACCCAGCCAATAGGCCCCAATATGGAAAAGAAATGTGTTAACCGAAGATAAATCGTTAAGTTTGTACTGACCTATTTTAATCCTGTCCTAGTACAAGGTTTTCCCTCCAGAGGTCTCTCCCCTCTTGGTGGGCCCCCCGTCCAAGCTCTCTGCCTGGCCCCAAACCAGAGGAGACCCAGGGGCCTTCTGCTTCAGTCCTGTGGGCCAGATCTCCTCCACCCCACTCCCCACACAGCTCTCTGCTCACGCCGGCTTTGCCCAGTTTAATTCACCAGATGAACCTTTGTCTTTGGTACAGTTTTGTTTTCTCCTCACGAAGGGTGGTTAAGGTTTGCACTGCTGAAGGTGATTTAAACGTAATCCAACACCTGGTAAAGATACGAACACATGGCAGATTGATTATAAATGGTGCTGTGAATGTGTGTGGCCGAGTATGAATGCAAGCAGCTGTTCACTGTGTGTGTTGGGTGAACTAACAGTTGCATGACAGCTGAAGTATGGGGACTGACCTTTCACCTCCCTGGCTTACGGGTTCACACCCATCCACCCACACACACGCACCTCCCTAAGCAGGATCAGCATGAGTCTACTGACGTACCCCTGCCCAAGTGGAGGCATTCGAAGATCCCCCTCATCCAGTCGTCCACCGTCACCCCTATCAGGAGGCGGGGTGGGGTCCCCCTTCCCTCCAAGGACTCATGTCTAGGAGAGGTATCTCATGAGCTCTGCAGGACAAACACCATTCATCTTTGTCTGTTGTGGTCGCACAAAAACTGGTTCTGGGTCTTTCACCAAGGCTGGGTTGGCTGGTTGTGTAGTTTCTTACTCACAAGGGGATGTTTGGAGGAAAAGGGGGAGGATCTTGCTACTTTTCTGCAGTCGGACATGATCCAGAAGGCACTTCCACAGCGGCGGCCACTTTGACATAATGTTAGCAGCACGTAAACCAAATGGGTGTCTAGCATCTTATGACAACCTGCCTATAAATATGTCCTAACTCCTTTACTCTTGTGTTGTGTAGGTAGAGAAGATAGCAGCTGGAGACCAGACCTCCAGAATGGACGAAGGAGACATTCTCAAGGAGATGTACCCCAACAAAGTCAACACACCCACAGGAATCAAGTAAGACACAAGCATCCCCAACCCCCAAAGTTTCCATGTTGAAGCCTCTGCTGCCTAGGTAGTTCTCAAAAGCAGGATTCCTTGTAGTTCCAATCATACAGATGGATAACCCACAAGTGTGGAATGTTACTTTGAGGTGCCAAAAAATGACCTTGCTCTCTACCCTGCCGTCTCTATCTTTCTTTCTTTCTCCGTCTCTCTCTCTCTCTCTCTGTCTGTCTCTCTAGCGCCACCTGTCGACAACCCATTCGTGGTGCAGCCGGACGCCCCCTCAAGTCCAGTGATCTGTGGCTGGAGAACTCCCTCCTGCACTCCCCCAGAGAGACTACCTCCACCTCCTCCTTCAAAGAGAGTCGCGTGGTCCACAGAGTCACCTCCTTGTCCTCTCCACCTCCTTTCTCCTCCTTCTCCTCCTCCTCCTCCTCCAGGCTGGTGTCTGCAGCAGTGGCTCCCCCCACTGTCCAGCCCAAAGCACGGCAAGGCTGGTCCATGTGGCTGCAGCTGCTGCTGCTCAGCGTTCTGGCCGGCTTCCTGTTCTTCGTCTACCAGACCATGGAGACCAATGCCATGAGTCCCTTCGGAGGCTCCTCCTCCTCAGGCTCCGCCCAGGTCGGCAGTGACAGTACCAGCAAGTGAGCCATCCTCTTCGCCATCATCCTCTTCGCTCCTCCTGTGTCTTCGTTTGTGCCCTTTGTTTGTTTACCATTTCACAATCGGGTTTATAAGTCAACAGTATGGACTTTCTGCTGTATTAACACCTCTTGAATATCCTCACATAAAACGACATCAGTAGATGGTTTTGCTCTGGTTTCGATTCCTCCTACCCTGGTCTGTCCTTTTGATGCTGAGAGAACTCCACCTGCCATTGGTAAGCCAAAACAATGGTCTCAAGGAAATTATACATTTGCTTTAAAAAAAGTCTAACCATGTATTTGCATGGGATGGGTGTGACTGCGATTTAGACATTGTTTGGATGAGTGAGAGAAATGACAAATGTTTCACGTTTGCCTTTGTGAGTTTCTCCTATTAAATGATACAACTTAAGGTGAAACGGGAGTAATAAACTCAAAAATGGCATTTATGACAAGCAGAGAGTTTAAACCAGCTATAGTTGCCTTTTTGCTCTGTGTATTAATGATGCAGGATGTTTATTACTCTTACACACACAGCTCTTACTATCCCCACCCACCTTTTTGTTTAATGCTGAAATGATGTCCTATTGTAGCTTACCTGTGTATGTATTCATTGTAAGAAATTATGAATGATCTTCTCAATAAACTGTTGTTCTCAAATTATTCTTGTGTGGGTTTTTTTTTGTCTTATGCTGAAAGCTTGATTCATTTCACCATATATTTTTTAGTATTTTGCATGATTCTTATCTCAATTTTTACACAATTTATCTTGCCTGCCATATTCTCCATCTGGTTGATGAAATTAAAGGTACCACTACCTGGAAACCTGCTCTTGATACAGACCACCAGGTGTGGCTCTGCTTATAACTAAGACAATGGCTAGAAATAGCATTCATGGCCAAATACCAGGTAATCTACTTACTGGAGTGTCACACACACACCAGAGTTATGCAGCAGACTCAGTATATTTGGTTTAAGTGTAGTCTTATGGGCGTATGTGAAGCTCACTGTGACATTTCTTATCAAGGACATCGTCTTATATATTTTGATTTTAATAAGTGTTACCCATCACTTATGTGCTTGATTTAGGATGGCTGTTAAAGCAGTTCAATAAGAAAACAAATTGTCTACAAATTATTATTCCAAGCGGGTTATGGTTTTGGGGGGTGAGTAGGGCTTGCAGGCCGATCGTTGTCTTGTTTTATGATTGGGCAAAAATGAAATCATATTCTTGTTCCTAATTGGACAGAACAAACAGTCCCACCCACTTTTTGCAAGTGACGTCACGAAAGGACAAATTGATTCAGCGCGAGGTCATTCTGTCTCTGTGAGCCGCCGGTTGCAGTTAAAGCGGAGGCGCCATTTTAAGACGTTGAGAGAGTGAGTGGACATTTTCATCATCAAATATCAGATTTAAACGTTGAAGGAAATGTGTCTTAGCATATTTAGACGCTGCCAATACTATACTTAATACTAACTAATTTGTTATTTCAGTCAAAGCATTAGTAATGATTGCACCTTGGCTAGAGGAGCCAGCTAGTTAGCATGTCGTGTGTTAAGGACTAGAATGTTTTGAGGAAACTTTCTGACGGTTTGTTATCAATTTAGCTAAATAATCTTGGCTCAGACGTTTTATTTTATTTTATTTCGTTTACTTGTCTTTTGACATTTTGACTTTGCGAGAACGCAAGTTGTAAGCACCCCCCCCCACGCACGTGACGTTCTAGCGTGGAACCCACCGCGAGCTCTGCGGTGTGGCGAGCATTAGCACAAGCTAACGGCTCTTCCTTTCATTCCTGCAGCCCCGCTAAGTCAGGACATCATGTACCCGACCGCCCTAACGCAGCTGTGCCGGGCAAACCCCTTCAGTGCCCCGCTGTTCTCCCTGCAGAAGGTAGAGGAACCCAAACAGAACATCCCCGCTCCTGGACAGAACCGAAAGCTCGCCGCTGCAGCTGTGGCTGGTAAGGTGGAGGATGGGCCTCTGCAACTAACTGTGATATTACTAATGTCATCAGTAGTATTTTTTTATAAAGTACAAGTGGTTTATTTATTGTGTTATTGCGTTGTGGATTAAATACTGTTATTTCCGGACACATTTTGGAATTGGTAAAAGAAAATCAAAACGTAAAGTGGAAACAGCTATAGGCTAACTAGGCCCTAAGCCAGCCACGTATGGAGGACACAGAAGGACAAACTCAAACCTTTGCCACTTTGCACCAGGTGAATGTCTAAGATCGGGTTCGGTGTCTTTATTTAAATTTAACAGTGATGACTACATTTAGACTCTTCATAGCAAAGGCCAAGGTTAAGTAAGACATTGTTGCAGGCTAGTCCCCTCTCTGACCCCTAGCCTCCTGTTGAAATGCACAGGATCCACTGCAGGCCAAGGGAACTCTGACAGGTTTAATGCGTCAGAAGATTTAAGATTGTACTGTATCCATATTTAAGTCTTCAGTACTGTGTCTGCACATTGCATCACTTAAATCCATTTGAGTTAATGATGGTCTATTGAATACTTTCAGCAGAAGGTTGTTTAAATACAAATGATATACATTAGCCATCTTGAACCACTATTGAGGTAGTTTTGGCCCAACTAAAAGGTCATGTTTTAAGGCTGAACATCGAGTTGATGGTCGCTTAGTTTAGTAGGTTGCTGGTAGTCACTTACCTGTTGCGTAATAGCACATGACCAGTCAAGTCGTGTCCTTAACTTTAACCCTTTTAACCTTTGCAATACAAGACAAAGGGCTTCGTCAAGCACACTGTCTGACACCAGTATATATTTATATTTCTTTTATCACCATTCTATATATTCTAAATAACAAATGAAGCACCGCTGCCTGTTTTTCTTCAGAGGGAGACAGTTGTGAGTTCGGCTCCCAGAAGTATTTGATCCTGTGTGGATTTGGTGGGATTCTAAGCTGTGGCACAACACACACAGCCGTTGTGCCCCTTGATCTGGTCAAATGC
Organism: Protosalanx chinensis; assembly: GCA_030340685.1. Classification (NCBI taxonomy): domain Eukaryota; kingdom Metazoa; phylum Chordata; class Actinopteri; order Osmeriformes; family Salangidae; genus Protosalanx; species Protosalanx chinensis. The sequence goes on along the minus strand of CM059335.1, from coordinate 377,850 downwards.
AGAATGCAGGTCTGTCGCCTTGCGAGTTCCCAATTAAACAACCCCCCGCCCTCCGTCACCCAAACCCACGTCTGTGTTGCCTTCATTTGCATGGGAAGTGTATCAACAATCCCACTTGTGGTGGAAGTGTATTTGTCATTTTCATTGTCCATTGATCCCTTGATTTAAACATTTTATTGAATGATCACCCAGAGCATGGTAAGTGTGATTCTGCACCAATGTGTGTTTTCTAATCCTGCCTGAAACCTGTCATTATCATCCTGATCCACAGCTAAGGACTTGACTGGGTTAAGGTCAGAGGGGACAATGGGGGCCGGGGGGAATTATATCTGCAATGTTGACCCTTCCATTTATAACTAGAGCCAAGTACCACTCTACCAGTTGGTCAAAGGTGTACTTTTATGTTTAAACTGTAATTGGGTCGGTGTAACATGATAAATTATTTTTGGGAAAATAAGTCAGTTCATTAGATATGTGGGGTAGTTTCATAATGTCTTAGTGTTCTTAAACACTAAAGTAACTTATAATTCTTATGATTTCAAGTCCTACACTGAAGATGGGTTTGAATGCTGAAATTATTTGCGAATGATCAGGAATCATGATTCATCTGTGATGTGTCCCAAATGAAGGCATGTTGGTGATTTTTGTCCCCCTGTGTTGCATGTGACTGCATGTGTGCACGTTTTCCCCCTTTTGAAACAGACTCTGAAGTGAGCTGTGAGTTTGGCTCAAACAAGTACTATGCCCTGTGTGGTTTTGGGGGCATCCTGAGCTGCGGGCTCACGCACACAGCTGTCGTACCCCTCGACCTTGTCAAGTGCCGGCTCCAGGTTTGTACGGTAGCCCGACGGGCCAGAGTCCGTTCCTTTCTGGTGTCAAGGTGACCTTCACCATGGTCACTCTAGATTCACTTTAAAGGTGAACAAAAACCCAATTGACTCAATTATGAACCTGAACAATTGAAGGTTTGGCCGAATGGACAGGAAAGTTATTGACTCTAACCCTGGTGATTAACATTTGAGGAAAGTTGGCACTTGCAGTTCTAAGGATAACATGCATAGCTTGCTTCCATTCATCCCAAGAAATGCCTTTACACATAGTGGCTCTTGTGTAGAATGTGGCTTACAAATGATTAATTCCTTTAGTACACACACACACATATTTAGGATGATTCACTAGTTATTATCCTCAGACCCATAGTAAGATCTGCCCCAATTTTTAGACACTTTTGATCCTTTCCTCATGGGAGAACGTCTCTGCCCCTCTAGGTCGACCCAGGCAAGTACAAAAGCATTGGTTACGGCTTCTCCATCACCCTGAAGGAGGATGGTGTCCGAGGCTTGGCTAAGGGCTGGGCCCCCACCTTCATCGGGTACTCCATGCAGGGACTCTGCAAGTTTGGCTTCTACGAGATGTTCAAGATCTTCTACAGCGACCTGCTGGGAGAGGTGAGACTGAAGACTGGTTAACCACAAACCAAATCTTCACCCTGAAATGTGCATGTCAACCTTTGACCTCTGCTGTGTCCCCCCCCCCCCCTCAGGAAAACACCTACCTGTGGAGGACCTCCCTGTACCTGGCTGCCTCTGCCAGCGCAGAGTTTTTCGCTGACATCGCCCTGGCCCCCATGGAGGCATGCAAGGTGCGCATCCAGACCCAGCCTGGCTACGCCAACAACCTGAGGCAGTGCGCCCCCAAGATGTTCGCCGAGGAGGGCCTCTGGGCGTGAGTATCTCCCCCCCTGCTGAGGAAAGGAAGCCCCAGGAGTAGAGGAGGGTTCTCTAAAAACTGTAATTATAATGTATTGACTGGTTAGTTTGGACAAGCATACACGCTCCTTAGATCCACCCCTAGAGGGAGCTCCGGGTCTGCGTGCTGCAGCCTCAGCCTGGTCTCCCTCAGCAGCTTTCTGGCTGTACAGTTAGAGGTGCTTGAGTCATTGGCGTGTGACAGCAGTCTACCTGCTCCTTAGCCCCCCCTGCTGCCCTGGCAACCCACCAGACTGGAGGGATCCTCCCAGGGCAGATAGGCTGGGGAGCGGACACTCTTAACAGGAACATCTATCAGAAAGGCTTTTATCACAGCCCACTTGTCCTGATAGCAGAGGTGGTGTGTCTCTCCAGGTTCTACAAGGGCGTGGTCCCCCTGTGGATGAGGCAGATCCCTTACACCATGATGAAGTTCGCCTGCTTTGAGCGCACCGTGGAGCTGCTGTACAAGTACGCCGTGCCCAAGCCCCGCAGCGAGTGCAGCAAGGGGGAGCAGCTCATCGTCACCTTCGTCGCTGGTTATATTGGTGAGTCCAGCAGGCTGCTGCTGCAGGGAGCCTAGTCATGATGGCAGCGATACATGAAGACAAGCATGGGAGTCATGTGGCTCAGCGGTTAAGGCGTTGGGCTCCTGATCGGAAGGTTGCAAGGTCAATTCCTAGCTGTGGCTACATGACGTTGTGTCCTTGGGCAAGGCACTTCACCCTACTGTCCTCAGGGGTGAATGTCCCTGTACTTACTCTAAGTCACTCTGGATAAGAGCGTCTGATAAATGCCTACATGTGAATCTACTCAAGAGGGGGGTGGGGGATTGCTGTTGGGTGATTGCATATTTGGATGTCATAAAGGCTCATTCTAGCATTAAGCATACAAGGTTGGTTACTCCTCAAGGGAGGGGGGGATTTCCTTTCCTCAATATATAATTGATTGTAAAATCATGCACAAAAAAATGTAGTCTTTTCATTTGGATATCAATGGAGAGTGAATGTGCAGAGAGATCAGTGTGCTGATGTGTGTGTGTGTGTGTGTGTCTCTCCTCCAGCTGGTGTGTTCTGTGCCATTGTGTCCCACCCTGCTGACTCAGTGGTGTCTGTCCTGAACAAGGAGAGCGGCAGCACCGCAGTACAGGTGCTCAAGAAGCTGGGGCCCAAAGGTCAGTATCCCAGCCGCACCATCATCCAGGATCACTGTCAAACCAGCAAACACGCTCCTTAGATCCACCCCTAGAGGGAGCTCCGGGTCTGGGGTCTGCGTGCTGCAGCCTCAGCCTGGTCTCCCTCAGCAGCTTTCTGGCTGTACAGTTAGAGGTGCTTGAGTCATTGGCGTGTGACAGCAGTCTACCTGCTCCTTAGCCCCCCCTGCTGCCCTGGCAACCCACCAGACTGGAGGGATCCTCCCAGGGCAGATAGGCTGGGGAGCGGACAACACATACCTCCACAATCATGTCTGTTATGTTGTTACATTATGATGGTCTAACTGAGTATAGACCTAAAGCAGTTTCAACTCTTTCTAATTCAGTGAAAAGTGATATAAATGTCTTACAAATGACCAACTGTTTACCTCTAATACCTTTAATATCACCCCCCCTCCCCCTCTTAACCGTCTCCCAGGAGTGTGGAAGGGTCTGGTGGCCCGTATCATCATGATCGGTACCCTCACCGCCCTGCAGTGGTTCATCTACGACTCCGTCAAGGTCTACTTCCGCTTGCCCCGCCCCCCTCCCCCCGAAATGCCCGAATCCCTGAAGAAGAAGCTTGGCCTCACCGAGTAGAGACGTCCGCTCTCCTGGAGCAGCGGTCTCTCCTGGTCTCACCTCAGCACCCTGTCCTGACGGCACACAGCTCTGTTTTCTATATTTATGTTCCCACTGCTCCTGTAGGCCTGTCTGGCCCCACAGCTCGTGTATATTTAAGAGGAGGAGGAGAATCAAGGCAGTGTGATTGTCCCCCAGAACCAAGAAAGGGACAGAATGAAAATGTAGAAACATGGTCTGGCTTTTATCAAAATCTGTCTTTAGTTATGTGGAAATTTAACAACATATTAAAACTATTCTTCCCCTGGAGATTTGTTTGGCTTTTCATTCTTTGCACAACTTTGTTGTGATCCTTGACTGATCATTAAGATCTATTTAAAATAGATATCTGATATAAAACATCTAATGTGGGACTGAAGGTATTTTACATTTACAGCCATTGGAGGGAGCTGCTCTTACATATCATCTCTATGATGAACAGAACTCCTTCCTGCATAAAATCTAATTCATAAAAAAATACATACAGGAAATGCACAGGACTCTAAAATATACCTTAGGCATGTACTTTAATCACTTGACTAGTTCTGTAGTTGCAGCCCTTTTAAGAGGTGCAGGTGAAGTACAGTAGGTTACAATCCCTCACCAACAATGTGTTATGAACAGGTAATGGAGGTACTCGGGACATGAGGTTCATCTCATCTATGACGGTAGCCATCATCCTATCATAGAATCTCTATGATGTGCGCAGGTAGAATTTACCGACCGAGGTTTGAACACTAATGGAACTAATCTGTCACATGACCTTCAAAGGAAGCTTTACCATTGGCTGTTTCAACAGACCCCTTTTTTACCTGGTATTATCATTGTTGTCGTAATCCATTTGGATGCTTAGAAATAAAGGTTTGGGTTGGGATATTTTTTTAAACAATGGAACAGAATTCTGGGAAATGGGACGTATGTGTGAGATAGGAGTCCATTTCTGAGTGACCTCTGCTCATTGTGTGCTTTTAAAACAAGAATAACACAAAGGTACCTGTGCTTCTGCAACCTAATGAATAAAGCATTGTATATTTCAAATGTGTGGATGATGAAATCCTTGTTTCGTTTGGTTTCATTTCTTCTCATTCATTCATTCATTCCCAGTGACTGACCAAGAGTGCTGTAGTGTGGTGATGGAGGAACAGATTCTGGGCAGAGGTCTATTCTTATCCCAGGCTGACTAATGTGTTGGATACTAGGTGAAAACAGCTAGTGTAGCTATGCTGCCTAATCCTCCACACACAGTCCTGTTTCCACTACGCGCCTGCCATGTTCTTTTAGGCAGCATGAACACTAAAGACATCAGAATCAGGTTTAATCGCTATGCAAGATTAACAAACATAGAACTCACTGTGACATACATCTATACATGTAATAGAGTAAAAATAAACATGTACAAAGTGGAAATATAGTGGGGATATGACTATAATGAGTTAGTGCAAAAAGGATGGATGTATATATATAATATAGTAGAGGGGGGGGTGTATATACGGATGACAACTATCAAAACTATAGAATGTAGAACTAGTTTGAGCTTTTAGTAACTTAGATCTTTATTGTCATTGTTACAGGTACAACGAAATTGAAAGCTTGTTTCAGTTTTATACGGTATTGTAACATTTGAGGATGGAATAGCCTACAGTATGTCTGTGACCGGAAAGGTAAAAGTTCCAACAACAAAAAAAGTTGTATCCATGGTGATGTGAGTTGTTGCGCATGTCAGAATGCCCCAGTCATTCATGCATGAGAGAGTGTCCATTGTCTCGCTGCCCTTGTGGGAGGGTTTTAGAGGACACACTCTGAAATGGAAGCCAGTGTTCCTGTCAGTCATGTGGGGCACGGCTGTCCTTAGCTGAGGCTGGGGTAAAAACAAGGTGGAGATATCTACTGTACAGTTCACCTCAATCCGAATTCATAACTGGGATTAAGTCAGTGGCTGAGTCGAGTTAATGGTCGAGTTTTGGTCCTATTATCATCAACACAACCTGAAAGGTGTGAGGAGCTGTTCTGGGTTCAGTGAATGATGTGTTAACACAAAACATCACAGACAAACACAGTGCAGTATTGACAGTAACAACTGAACACTTTGTTTGTCACCTGTACGCATGTGACAGCAAGACTAGGACAAGGGATCCATAATGATCAGAGTAGACTGAGTTATTCACAGTGGGGACTTGGTCTCCTGTTTTCCGGGATCTTCTAAAAAGAATAGAGGAAAGCACAGCAGAGTAAAATAGAATACAGTAGAGTCCTCATCAATTTTTTTCAACATTTGTCAACAACAATTTTGGCCTTTCTTAACTTGGAATGTCTAAACTTCTTTCTAACTGCTTTCAAAAAAGAAATGCATACTATGTTTTCACTTATATTTTGTCTTATTTTTGAAATATTTGGTCAACTTCACAAACAGCTACTTATTCGAATCACGTGTGTTTGATTTATTTCCTTTCACTTCCCCTCTGTTTTCCAGACAATGCCCTTGCTGAACATAGACATGTATAATATATGTTGCTGACCCACCCAATGTATTTGAGTGGCAACTGTTCTCTACCCTGATTGGCTAGAGAAGGAGGAGTGACTGCTCTCCCAATTGGCTGTCTGACAGGCCAGGCTTCTTCCTATGTTCTTCATTGGTGACATTCATAGGATTGCTTCAACATCAGTAGAGGAGAGAGAAGAGAGTAAAACATACAGACCCAGTTTGGCTATTCTGAGACTCCCTGAAACGATGCAAAGCACTGTGGGATTACACTGTCTATAGTAGTCTGTATGGGAATGTTTCAAATGAAGTGCTAACAATGTTAAACCAACGCTCAATTCTGCTTTCCACATTTACAAAAAGCACACATACCTTACTGCAAACCCATTTCAGTGAGTCACTGATAACATCATAAGAGCAAAGTGTAGGTTTACTCCAAATTTGGAATAGATTAGAGGACTAGATGAACTGTCAGGTTTCCATGGCATCTATACAGTCCCTTCACCGTTGGTCTTTGAAACAGTTTTTCGCTGAACTGAATTTAAGGATGTTTGTTTCCCCTGTTGCCTGGGGGAGTTGAGACTGATCACACGATTCAAACCCTTCCTCCATCCGTCCACCCCTGCATGGCCTGCTGGGAAATGAACATGGTTGGTTGTTAACGTGACAAGGTCATAAGTCTAATTAAGTCTAATTAAGTAGTATGAAACGTTCTCCACTAACTTCTCCAGTTCTATGGGTTGTAGGTTGTAGAAAGAGGAGGGGAGAGAGCGCTGCTGAACTAATGAGTTTCTTATGTGCACAGAAGTGCTTGGTCATGCTCCTTTTTGGGCCTATATATGAGCAGGGGTCTGTTTTCTATTAAGATCTGTGAGTTCACAATGACTTGCAGAAATGTTGGAGGAAATTTTCTTCAGATATGTCTGTTCGATCACATTTTTAATGCAAATGATGATGATTGATGATTACTCTGATTTAATAGACAGATCATTAAGGACTCTGGGCCCACCACCTGTTCAAATCATGTGACAAACTCATTTGCCTCCAAACTCACGCACCCACATGACAAATAAGCGTGAATCCAGTTTAGGAACTAATGTTTCAGTGAAAGGAAATTAACGACAGACGCCTGACTTCAAAGTTAATGAACTAGGTCATGTCGTCCGTACGACCCTAATATTAGGCGTGCATGCCATCTTCCTCCTCTTCCTCCTCTTCCTCCTCCTCCTCCTCCCGGAACCCTTTGCAGCACCCCTGTCAGCGTCACGCGCTTTCACTTGCTGCAGCCACCCTCGCGACGTTCCCCTCATCCGCCTCTGGACCAAAAAGGGATATTCTTCTTCTTAAAAACACCGCAAAACATGTACGTACCGGCTTTTTTGCTCTGATCTATTTCTTTTTTTCTCTTTGATTTGATGAATAAAGAGGCTTGTGTCCGCACGCGCTTGCGCTCCGTGGAAATGCAATCGCGTGCATCATGCCTGAATTCTGATGCAACCTGCAGCAGCCCAGATCATGATCATCAGAATCATCCAGAAAATCTGTTATAGTTTGATGCAGTTTAGATAAAATGGGGCAGCTGTTGATCGTGTTCAGCAGGCGAGCCAGATCAAGGTTACAAACGGCCATCTTAGTCAACAACGTAGTTGCTATTAGAGCAGGCTAGCATCATTTGCACTTATGATGAATTGAATTGCTGAAGGTATTTTTCAGAAACTATGTTGCCCATGTTTTTTTTATGTATTTATTATTTCCCATATCTCTTTGGGAGTTTTGTCTGAGTCATCAGTGTATTTGGTCAGCCAGACAGATCGGCTGCATCAAGGACAATGAAAGGTCTCTGCATAATGGAAATGCAAAACAACAAGGATTATCTTAAAATGTAACCCATAATACACGAGCAAACATTACAGATTAGAAATGTTAGGCAGTCAGATTGTGGTTGTGAGATTTTTATAAGTGAGATTCTTAGTAGGCCAGGGTAAGACTGTCACTAACACACCCATTCAATAAAGGACAGGTTGTCTTTGACTGGCACAAAGGATAGCATAATGAAAAGTTGAAACCACAGAAGGACAGGGTCTCTTTGTGAAATGGTATTTGGAATGGGAAAATCTTTTTCTTTCTTTTTTTGTGGGTGGTGTGTGTGTTGGCCTGTGTGAGAGAAACCCTCTGTATTGAAAGCACAAAGATTACATATTACCTTTTAAAAGCTTTAAGCATAATTTTAAAACGTACATTATTTCTCAAAACTGAAGTTCAGATATCCTCTATAGCCCTAATTCTACTGATGCACTGTTGGCAGTTGGGCTATAGATAGCCTTATTTGTGATTACATAAACAGTTGTGTGTGTGTGCGCCTTTTGTATCTGTGTTTTGTGTGTGTGCTACACACAGCAGATGGGATATCTAGTGTGTGTTTGCAGGATTATAGTTTCCCCTCTGCCAGAAGAGAGGTCAGGAGAAAGGCTTACAGGGGCCAGTGAGTGCTGCATGGAGAGGAGGAGGGATTCTGTTGGCACACTGTTGCATTAGCACAGTGACAGTGCACTCTCCCTGCATCCTAAATCAAGCTAGAGGACTTTCAGGCCAGATGGAGACTAGCGAGGAATCCAAAATGGCCTCCAGTTAGATATAAGACCTGAAGGCTGAGATCTGTTCAGTCGTTTGGTGTCAGTTTTAGTAGTAAAGTAGCGAATACAATTAAAAAGCATCCTGGTTTACTTGAGGGACAAAAGTCATATCGTTTAGGATGGCAGAAATAGCTAATTTTCTTAGGCTGTTCAAAGTTAACAGTAGTCACTGCTCTACAAGAGCCTCCTGAAGTCCATCACAAGATTGAGGGTGGTGCTGATGGCTGGCTGGGAGGATGGGGCTCATAGTGGCCCACTGTTACTGCTGCTTCAGACAGCATTGGTGACCTGACCTGCAGGGTGAAACCATTAGACTGAACCATGCTTGGGTGTTTGGCTTAATTAAAGGCTGATCTGCTCAAACTCACCCTCTCTAATCTCCACTTCCACTGTCTCTCTCTCCCTGCACAGCTTCGATCATGTCATCTGTTATGCAGAAACTGATCACCCCCCTGGCCAGTGGGCCCTCTGAACCCCCCAGGAACAAGGTGACGGTGGTGGGGGTGGGGCAGGTTGGCATGGCCTGTGCCATCAGCATCCTCCTCAGGGTAAGTCTGCCTCGCTTCTGAACCTGATGAACCACTACGATTACACAGTTCTGTCACAATGAAACACCAACAGGTCAGTCCCCTCCACCCGCCTAACCACCCCACCTCTGTGTGCTTGTCCCCCCCCCCCTCTCCTCCTCCCTTCCTGCAGGACCTGGCTGATGAGCTGGCCCTGGTGGATGTGATGGAGGACAGGCTGAAGGGGGAGATGATGGATCTGCAGCACGGCAGCCTCTTCCTCAAGACCTCAAAGATCGTGGCCGACAAAGGTACAGAAGTCTGCCCCTGGGTGCTTTACAGGAACTTGTTGACTGCAGATGACACTCCTAGTTCATATTCTTCTTTTTGGATTAATGATTTTTACTGCGTCACAGATTACGCCGTGACGGCTAACTCCCGCATCGTGGTGGTGACGGCCGGCGTGCGCCAGCAGGAAGGAGAGAGCCGGCTCAACCTGGTCCAGAGGAACGTCAACGTCTTCAGAGCCATCATCCCTCAGATCATCAAGTACAGCCCCAACTGCACCCTGGTGGTTGTGTCCAACCCAGGTACGTGAACACACACACACACACAATGAAACGCACACACTTGTCTTTCACGCACTTCATTCCACCAGATCAATGTTTGGTCAACCCAGCATCATTCTTGTTTTATCACAGAGGCAGATTTAAGGTTTAGTGTATTGGAACGATAATTCACCTCCCCCCCTCTCTCTCTAATCTGTGGCCCCCTAGTGGACGTTCTGACCTACGTCACCTGGAAGCTCAGCGGCCTGCCCAAGCACCGCGTCATCGGCAGCGGTACCAACCTGGACTCCGCCCGCTTCCGCTACCTGATGGCCGAGCGCCTGGGGATCCACTCCAGCAGCTTCAACGGCTGGATCCTGGGGGAGCACGGGGACTCCAGCGGTGAGTTTGGGAGGTGGAGAGGGGGTTGGAGGATCCTGATGAGGGTGGGGTACAGAGGTCGTGACACAATGGGTTGCATGTACAACTATTACCTAGTTGTATGTTCTTTGCTCCATCCTGCTACAGTAATTTCCATGTTTGTGCAAATTGCATGACAACAAATTAAAAACATTCTGATTGAGACCAAATATCTAACTGCGTGTTGCAGTGCCTGTGTGGAGCGGTGCCAACGTGGCCGGAGTCAACCTGCAGAAGCTCAACCCTGAGATCGGCACCGATGGAGACAAGGAGCACTGGAAGCAGACCCACAAAGAGGTGGTGGACAGGTGCGTGTACCCCCAGGTTCCCCTGCCCCGCCCCCCCCAGGCCCCCTGTCCCATAGCACCAGCCTGACCAGTGGCGTGTTGCCTTGCAGTGCCTACGAGGTGATCAAGCTGAAGGGATACACCAACTGGGCCATCGGCTTGAGTGTGGCTGACCTGACCGAGAGCCTCGTCAAGAACATGAGCCGGATCCACCCTGTCTCCACCATGGTCAAGGTGAGGGCTTTACACACACACACACACACACACATACTGACACCAATGCTATGGCATGCTGTTTCTGTGTAATGGATATTTTGACAGATCGGTACATACCAATACTGTAAAAATGTGTACAATACAGCTGTATATTTGTACTACCAAAATACTGTTAATACCCTGTACATACTCGCACTATATTCTGCTTCTGCTGCCTGTTTTGCACTTCTGGTTGGATGCTAACTGCATTTCGTTACCCTGTATTACTTGTACGTGTGTAATGACAAAGTTGAATCAAATCTAAGTGGAGCTGTGACCTGTGGTTTTCCCAGGGCATGTACGGCATCAGTGAGGAGGTGTTCCTGAGTTTGCCCTGTGTGCTGAACAGCAGCGGCGTGGGCAGCGTGGTCAACATGACCCTGAACGACGAAGAGGTGACCCAGCTCAAGAAGAGCGCCGACACCCTCTGGGGGATCCAGAGCGACCTGAAAGACCTGTAGACCCTGATGGGGCCTCAGCGGCAGGACGTCACACCTTCCCAACATGCCTCTCCTGTCATCTCCCTCCCCCACGTCCGTCTGTCTAGCATCTAGCTTCCAAATAGCTCCCTTATCTCGACAGGCACCCACCTAACACTCCGTACCTTTTGGTCCACAACTGATACACTCCTGTCAGCCTCCCACACACACACACACACACACACACTCCTCAGTAGGATTAGGTGCCTGTCTAGTGAAGTGTAACATGCTGGTTTCAGTGTGACTAGGATTTTAAGCGTGTATAGCTTCTACTGTACCTGTGGTCAACCTGGTTCCTGTCATGGCTATTCTATGTACGATCAAGTAGAAAGTAGCGTTTGGACTCCTTTCACTCATTTGCACTTGAGCACATTCATTTCACTCTGCCCTGTAGGGGTCCATATGACCCTTGTCCTGTCCGCCCCCCCCCCCGACAGGATGGGAAGGCGAGGCCCTTCTGTGTCACGTCTTTGTCGAAGGGAGAGGGCTGTGGTGGATTTGACTTGTCCTCACTGAGTTTTGTTTTTGAAAACGAGCTGTAATTTGTCATTGGCGTTAAGAATTGTGTTGACAATTGGATGAATAACTTAATAAATATATGCATCAACATGCAATAATATCCTGATGTGAGACTTGTGATTTGTTAATGATTTATTTGGCAGCTTGATATTTCATCACACAAGGACAGCTGCTACATTGTATGGTCTCAGGTTCATGCATTGAAAACATCAAAACTGAAGGCATGATAGTTTCGTTGCTGCTACACATTATTTCACCGTTAGGTTTTCTCATTTTAGAGGGTAACAATTAGGAGAGAACAGTAAGTAGACTTAAATACAAGAAAATATGGGTAACTGGCTGAGTACATTTTAGAATAGGCCAACAGCTTTCAAGGAAAGTTCAGACATGTTAGACAATTTTGATAGAAAAATGATGGTCAGGTGGGTACATCAATATCTCTGATATTAAATAAAATTGACACTTTGTTCGGTTTGGATTTTGTAAGGCCAGTTTGAGATCTGTAAGCACTGTTTCGCTTTCCAAAACGAAGCCCAAACGGGTTTAAATTAAATTTATTCTGAGTTAAACGGTTCTTGCAGATAATATGTCGTTCGTCTTCTTTTAAAAGGTAACACAGATCCTGGTCGTCAGGTATTAGAAGCCCCTCAAACTCTCTTTTAGTCACCACAGAGCTTCCTCTGACCCTGGCTGGCAGCGAGAGTCCTGCATGTACAAAGAGTCAATTAGACTATAATCTATTTCACATTAAACAAATCCATAATACACAGTTTGAAATGATAAAACACAACTGTACCTGTATTATCTGTCCACTCAGAAGTTCCTAAACCATTTTGAGACACCCCCAAAGTTCCATATTGACGAATACCACAAACCAGGACCATCACCAAAATCATCATCCTGTCTGAACCCATGATCGCTCTTCTTCCACTGGTCATTGTCCACTGTGGATGGTCATCTGCACCAAGCACACCTGGTTTTGTCCACGGTGGATGTGTAAACTGCATTTTTATACCCATCCAGCATGACCTGTTGTGACCTAGGAGAGGCGTCCCTCCCTCTCCATTACTGTGCTTTCTACTACTTGGGGTGGGGGGTGGGGGGTGGGGGGGGGGGGGGGGCTGCAATGCATTATTCACACTTCTGGGAAATGTTTGCGCGCTGCTGACGGACATAGATGCTTGATGTTTTGAACAATGGTGTAGTAGTTGTACAAGGGATGCCATAGTGATAGTGAATCCTCCTAGAAAGATGCATCTGGGTAATATTTCAAGCCATTAACAACATGTTCTGAGTATGAACATTTTCATCAGATCATGTTGTCAGTCAATTTATTAATTAACAATGTTCATGTCCACTAGCCAGTAGCACGTGGGACTTGTTATGGTGTTTATGACTATTAACAATAACAGTGGACCAGTTGGAAATTGCAATTTGTAGTGCCTGGTAGAAAGATTCCAAGAGCCAAGCTATAGACGCCATTCATCAGTGCGTCACGGTTGCACCTGTAGTGCGTCCTGGACTACAAATGTCATGGTCATTAATGGGAGCTGCATAAACAATGATGTTATGCTGGGCATGGCGTGTTATTTCAAATCCAGATCTACAGTACGTTCAAAATGCATTATGGATGGACTAACTCAAAGTTGGGTAGTGCTTTGACAAATAGGGGTGGAATTAAATTACGTAATCAGCTGTTCGTTCACCCTTGACCCTGCACGTTTTCAGCTGGTAGTTTTGCCAAAACCATCACACTGATGGACTTCAGTCTCCTGCTCCCATCGCAGATCTCCCCCCTGTGCAACAGACACTGTGGGTCGAGTTCATTCACTGAAAGGCGAAGAGGAAAGACGGACTGCGACCACATCGGGTCCATCCAGTCCCACCAACCTGTTATTTCAGCTTGTCCGCAGCTTCAGACCCGGGGGAACATCAGGAGCATCTTGAACCAACCGCCAACACGCCGCCACCGTTAATGGTCCATCTCATAAAGGAGCATTCATTATAGTGTTATAAAGGGATTCCGTACTGCTGAGATGCCCCTGACTCGATCCTTGTCCATGAGCTCCCTCAGCGGCCTTCCCCTGTGGGAGGAAGAGGAGCTGCCTGTGGAAGACCTGCTGCTGTTCGAGGTGTCCTGGGAGGTCACCAACAAAGGTGAGGGTCAAGAATTTGAACAGCCCTTTTTACAAGCAATGTCACAAAGGGCTTCACATACGCCCATAGAACTGCCCCCTCAACCAACCTAAACCCTCAAGGAAAACGAGGAAAAACTCCCAGAAAAACTCACTTGAGGAGAAAAGATTGAAGAAACCTTGGAAGGAGCAATTCAATTTTTTCCCGAACAAAAATCAATCACAACTTGATGGTATCAAATATGCTGTTCTGTAGGCGTTGACTAAGAAGATAGAACAGTCAGACTTGACTCTACACTTCATACTGTCATTATGTGAAGGATAACACACAGTGATGGAATATATCTAGAATGGACATTCAGTTGTAACAGTGTGTTGTGACTTTGCCCTTGTTTTTTTGAGGGCGCTAAGCTTTGAAACAGATTCCTATCCTTGGCCCCAAAGAGCAAATATTGAAGTAGTGCAGTAACAGTGAGAGTGGCGATAGAATCACCATGACTGAACTGTTAAACATTAAACTGAATAGATACTTAAACTAGACACAATTCCTGTGGTTGATCTGGTTAAATATAAGTTTAAAATCTTTGAAAAGTCCCCAGATTTATCTTCAGTTAGCTTTTCTTTCCCTTCAACATCAACAGGGTGTTTTTGGGGAATTTTCTTGTGCAGAATGGAGGTGGTATGGACTCTCTTTTACGCAATAACAGCTCCCAGGTTAACAGGCCTGGATGGATCTGCTGGTATATTATCATATTATACAACACTGACAGCCTTCTGACGTCAAAAACATGTTTACATGTAGTTCTGAGAAATGCTTCAGGGTGGTTGTGAAATTCATGGGTGACAGAATCCTCTCCTTTCTTCTCTCTTTTTTTAAACATGGTCCTACATACAGTTGTCACTCATTAAAGCTGATCAATTTGACACTTATTATTTCATTATAAACATACAAGTTATACGTGTGTGTGTTGCCTTTAGTGGGGGGTATCTACACAGTGATCCAGACCAAGGCTAAAATAACGATGGATGAATGGGGGGAGAACCTATTCATGATGGGGCCGTACTACGAGCACAACTTCAAGACCCAGGTGGAGGCGTGTGACCCCCCAAACCTCGCCGTGAAGAAGGCGATGGAGGCGCTCATCACCAACGGCTGCCAGGTACTCCGCTGCTGCTGCCACTTCACCACTAGAGGGCGCCAACGTCTTGTATTTGGTTACAGAGCTCACTTAAACAGCAGATTAATGTACTGTGAGCTAGTGAGGTGTGTTTTAACAACAAAAGCAATCTGTATAAGTACAAGATTTATAATAATGTATTGATGTTTTGCTTGTATGATAGGGATCTACGCCTATCCAGTTCACATACACTACCGTTCAAAAGTTTAGGGTCACATTGAAATGTCCTTATTTTTTAAGGAAAAGCACTGTACTTTTCAATGAAGATAACTTTAAACTAGTCTTAACTTTAAAGAAATACACTCTATACATTGCTAATGTGGTAAATGACTATTCTAGCTGCAAATGTCTGGTTTTTGGTGCAATATCTACATAGGTGTATAGAGGCCCATTTCCTGCAACTATCACTCCAGTGTTCTAATGGTACAATGTGTTTGCTCATTGGCTCAGAAGGCTAATTGATGATTAGAAAACCCTTGTGCACTCATGTTCACACATCTGAAAACAGTTTAGCTCCTTACAGAAGCTACAAAACTGACCTTCCTTTGAGCAGATTGAGTTTCTGGAGCATCACATTTGTGGGGTCAATTAAACGCTCAAAATGGCCAGAAAAAGAGAACTTTCATCTGAAACTCGACAGTCTATTCTTGTTCTTAGAAATGAAGGCTATTCCATGCGAGAAATTGCTAAGAAATTGAAGATTTCCTACAACGGTGTGCACTACTCCCTTCAGAGGACAGCACAAACAGGCTCTAACCAGAGTAGGAAAAGAAGTGGGAGACCGCGTTGCACAACTAAACAAGAAGATAAGTACATTAGAGTCTCTAGTTTGAGAAACAGACGCCTCACAGGTCCCCAACTGGCATCTTTATTAAATAGTACCCGCAAAACACCAGTGTCAACATCTACAGTGAAGAGGCGGCTGCGGGATTCTGGGCTTCAGGGCAGAGTGGCAAAGCCATATCTGAGACTGGCCAATAAAAGAAAAAGATTAAGATGGGCAAAAGAACACAGACATTGGACAGAGGAAGACTGGAAAAAAGTGTTGTGGACGGATTAATCCAAGTTTGAGGTGTTTGGATCACAAAGAAGAACGTTTGTGAGACGCAGAACAAATGAAAAGATGCTGGAAGAATGCCTGACGCCATCTGTTAAGCATGGCGGAGGTAATGTGATGGTCTGGGGTTGCTTTGGTGCTGGTAAGGTGGGAGATTTGTACAGGGTAAAAGGAATTCTGAATAAGGAAGGCTATCACTCCATTTTGCAACGCCATGCCATACCCAGTGGACAGCGCATGATTGGAGCCAATTTCATCCTACAACAGGACAATGACCCTAAACACACCTCCAAATTGTGCAAGAACTATTTAGAGCAGAAGCAGGAAGCTGGTATTCTATCGGTAATGGAGTGGCCAGCGCAGTCACCAGATCTGAACCCCATTGAGCTGTTGTGGGAGCAGCTTGACCGTATGGTACGCAAGAAGTGCCCATCCAACCAATCCAACTTGTGGGAGCTGCTTCTGGAAGCGTGGGGTGCAATTTCTCCAGATTACCTCAACAAATTAACAGCTAGAATGCCAAAGGTCTGCAATGCTGTAATTGCTGCAAATGGAGGATTCTTTGACGAAAGCAAAGTTTGATGTAAAAAAAATCTTATTTCAAATACAAATCATTATTTCTAACCTTGTCAATGTCTTGACTCTATTTTCTATTCATTTCACAACATATGGTAGTGAATAAGTGTGACTTTTCATGGAAAACACAACATTGTTTGGGTGACCCCAAACTTTTGAACGGTAGTGTATGTACGGAGCCCCTAAAGTCCCAAAAGTTAGATTTTTTTTATCTTGTGCGCACAAGTTATTATCTTGTGGGAACAAGATAATTATCTTGAGGGAACAAGTTATTATCTTACTTTACTTTACTTTATTCATTTAGCAGACGCTTTTATCCAAAGCGACTTACAAGAGAGAGCTTTTACAAAGAGCATCAGTCATTGAGCAAAGCAACGTGATAGACCCCGAACACTTGTGCGTACAAGATAATTATCTTGAGGGAACAAGTTATTATCTTGTGCGTACAAGATAATTATCTTGAGGGAACAAGTTATTATCTTGTGCGCACAAGATAATTTACTATGAACTCATATGCATCTCTAACGCCTTCCGATGTACACAGCCACGATATAATGGAGAGAACTGAGCTAATCAAGTTGTATTTTATGTATTATTATGTATTTATGTATTTATCACGTATTGCATTTTAATTCCAAGATGAAAATAAAACTTGATTAGCTCAGCTCTCTCCGTTATATCGCATACACAATCACACACAACACAACACAATCGTTGTGTTATGCATTTATAGTTCTTCCCTTGGCACTTATTGGTTCTCATGATGTATGATTCACGATCTAAAAAACCGACTGTGTTCGGGGTCTATCACGTTGCTATGCTCAATGACTGATGCTCTTTGTAAAAGCTCTCTCTTGTAACTTTGGATAAAAGCGTCTGCTAAATGAATAAATGTAATGTAAAATGTAAATGTAAATATCGTGGCTGTGTACATCGGAAGGCGTTAGAGATGCATATGAGTTCATAGTAAATTATCCTGTGCGCACAAGATAATAACTTGTTACCTCAAGATAATTATCTTGTACGCACAAGATAAAAAAATCAAACTTTTGGGACTTTAGGGGCTCCGTACATATGTGTGTTGTAGTCAAAGATGCAGCCTATCTCTCTGTGTTGACATTGAATGTTTGTGTCTTTGTCTCCCATATTCATGACCCTGTGTTGGTGTTTGCAGGTCCACTTTGGGCGCTGGTTGATCGAGGGCAGCCCCTATGTGATCCTGTTTGACATCGAGTCAGCAGCCTGGAACCTGGACCGCTGGAAGGGCGACCTGTGGGACACCTGTGGGATCGGCATGCCTTTCCATGACCGAGAGGCCAACGAATCGCTCATCTTCGGATCTCTGGTGGCCTGGTTCTTCAAAGAGGTACCGTGTGTACAAAGCCCACTTCTGCACCAAGCACAAGTATAGGCAGGGGTGAAAGGTCACCTTTCACATGCAAGCGGCTCTTGATCTTAGTGTTGGGGGGGGGGGGGGGGGGGGGGGGAAGGGGGGGAAGGGGAACATACCATGTTCATATGTTCTGTCGTTGGGTTCCTCAGTTGACGGACCAGACGAGGGACGAGCCCAACGTCATCGCTCACTTCCACGAATGGCAGGCCGGGGCGGGGCTTATTCTCATTCGCTCACGGAAGATCCCCGTTGCGACCGTGTTCACGACGCACGCCACTTTGCTGGGACGCTACCTTTGTGCCGGCAATGTGGACTTCTACAACAATCTGGACAAAGTGAGGTTTGATTCTGTACTCACATATATCCAGATACCATAATGATGTACCGTAGCTAATATACTCTCTTTACCACTCTCTCTCTCTGTCTCTGTCTCTCTCTCTCTCTCTCTCTGTCTCTCTCTCTCTCTCTCTCTCTCGCTCTCTCTCTTTCTCTCTCTCTCTCTCACACACACACAAACACACACAAAAACTTTACCTTTCTCTCTCTCTCTCTCTCTCTCTCTCTCTGTCTCTCTCTGTCTCTCTCTCTCTCTCTCTCTGTCTCTCTCTCTCTCTCTCTCTCTCTGTCTCTCTCTCTCTCTCTCTCTCTCGCTCTCTCTCTTTCTCGCTCTCTCTCTCACACACACACAAACACACACAAAAACTTTACCTTTCTCTCTCTCTTACACACACACACACACACACACACACACACACACACACACACACTCACAGTAGGGAGCTAGTCAGAGTTAGTGAGTGTCAGCCCTGTGGCTGTGCATCACTGAGGGTCAGTGGTTATTGGTTGTAATTGGGCCTGTTGGACTCAGTGGAAAGGTCAGCGTGTGCCTGAAGGTCATTCACCAGGCGGAGGGATAACTGACAGCCTCTCGTTAGAGGAGATGAGAGGAATGGTAAGGAGAGCTGAGGGAGTAAGCGGTGCGCAAAAGAAGGTGTGAGAAAGGGAGGAGGAGAGCCATTCATAGAAGGTCTTTTCCATTATAACCGTCTTCTTTTAAATCAAGCCAACAACCCATCTTGCCATCCCCAGGAACACTAACACCAGACTGAGATAAATTATATCCCAAACAACGTTTGAGCTCGTGTTTTATCTTGGTTATAAACCTACTATTCTAGGTGCAGTTCTCTGATCAGGTCAATGTAGTAAGTCATTGATGTGGTCTTCTCTAACCATGTTTCAGTTCAACATCAACCAGGAGGCAGGGGAGAGGCAGATCTACCACCGCTACTGCCTGGAGAGAGCTGCTGTTCATTGCTCTCACATTTTCACAACCGTGTCCCAGATCACAGCTGTGGAGGCCAGACACATGCTGCACAGGAAGCCAGGTGGGGAAGGATTAGTCTGTTACACCTTATGACATTCAAGTGGGGAAGGATTTGTCTGTTAAGCCTTTTCATATCCAAGTGGGGAAGGATTTGTCTGTTACACAGTATCACATCCAAGTGGGAAAGGATTAGTCTGTTACACTTTATCACATTCAATTGGGGAAGGATTAGTCTGTTACACCATCTATGAAGCCAGTGAGTTCCAGTGCACAGCTGCTGAGACATGAAGGGCGTGTGTCTGGTTCTGCGTTGCAGATGTGGTAACCCCCAACGGTCTGAACGTGAAGAAGTTTTCAGCCATGCACGAGTTCCAGAACCTCCACTCCACCAACAAGACCCGGATCCAGGAGTTCATCCGGGGGCATTTCTACGGGTCGGTCCTGCCGCTGTCCACAAACATATCTCATGCCAAACCACTCAATGGATCAAGGAGGACATGTATACCTCACACGTTTTACTGTCACTCCGTAGAACCACAGGTTCTCCAACATTTAGATTGGTCACACTGTGTGTGTGTGTGTGTGTTCTGTCTCTTCAGCCACCTGGACTTTAACCTGGAGAAGACCCTCTGTTTCTTCATAGCAGGACGCTATGAATTCTCCAACAAGGGAGCAGATATATTCCTGGAGTCTCTGTCCAGACTTAACTACCTGCTGAGGGTGAGCCCACCCCCACACCCCCCCCCCCCCCACCTCTCCAGACACTCCTCACTGCTCCACCAGGCCTCTCTAATCACACACCCCTACTATGTTTTAGAATAATAATAATAATTCATCATTTAGCAGACACTTGAATCCAAAGCGATTTACAGTAGGTACAGAGACAGTCTCCCTGAGGCAAGTAGGGTGAAGTGCCTTGCCCAAGGACACAACATCACAAAGCCACAGGCAGGGTCCAAACACAACCTTCCGATCACAAGGCCAACGCCTTAACCTGCTGAGCCATCTGACTCCCTATTGTTTTACAGCTGGTTGTTTGACCTCAGGGCTAAAATGTGGAAACGGGATCGAAACATTGTTCATTGACAGTTCTGATTTGTCTTCTTCCCTTTGACATTCTGTCCATCCCAGGTGCACAAGAGCGACGTGACAGTGGTGGTGTTCTTTATCATGCCGGCGAAGACAAACAACTTTAACGTGGAAACACTGAAAGGACAGGCCGTTCGTAAACAACTCTGGTACGTCCAGATAACCAACTGGTGTTCAGATAACCGAGTCGTAGCCAGATTCTAGTGGAAGTAGAAGCCTGCATAGCCTACTTCATCTTCTGTTTACCTTTCTGTCATATTGTTCACACTGATAGGCAAAAATATAAAAGGCCTGATTGTCTGACCTTGGCTCCACCCCTTGTGCTCTTGACCATGTAGGGACACTGCTCACAGTGTGAAGGACAAGTTTGGGAAGCGACTGTATGAAGCCTTGTTAAGGTGAGTTCACGTCACAGCCTACGTCAACTCCGGTGCTCTGACTGGAGCGTTCAGTGTCTCTCACTATCCTCCTGTGGAGCAAATCAATGACCTTTTGCTGTGTATCCTAGGTGTTGAAATAGGCTGACTGTTGATGATGGTTTGTCCATGCTGGTTAGAGTGCGAAGGGATGTGTGTGAATGTGTGCATGTGCGTTGTTGTTGTTGTGAAATGTGTGTGTGTGTGTGTGTGTCAGATGTGTCTGAAGGCCAGAAGTGAGACCTACTAAAATGTCTCTCCCTTTCCCTCTTTCTTCTTCTGTCATTCTCTCACGCGCTCCCTCTCTCTCAGAGGGGAGATCCCAGACATGAACAATATCCTGGACAGAGATGATTTCACCATCATGAAGAGAGCCATCTTTGCAACACAGGTACACATGTATACCAAAATGAAGAAATATGTCCTATTTGTGTCTAATGCCAGAAATATGCAGTAAGTAGCAATCATAACTTCATTGTTGACAATCATTTGAATAGTGAGTTTCATCCTTGTTTTATAAAGGTCCTTTAAATAGGGCCAATACATTTAAGCACATAAAGGCAAGGAATTCAGGATATTCTGACTTCCGCTCTTAGACTAAGATAAACAAAAGTACATAAACTAAACTACTGTCCCAGTCTGACACACAACAACATAGAGGGAGGACTCCAGGACAATTTCATGAATGAATGAATGGAGAAACCCATTTAAACAGTGAATCGATGTGAGCTACACCCCAGATAAGTGATCTATCTTCCCTGGGATGAAGGGGGGATTCCCTGGGCAAGAAACACGAACGAGCGTCGGTGGAATGGCCCTCCAGAGTGGCGTTATTTAGTACCTGTCCCAGCGCTCCACTTCTTGATAGATTTGCTGTGCAGCTGTGCTGTGTGTATGATGCATCGCTAGCCAGCCACTAAAGACACTATAAAACAGGCGCCCTCAATTAGATTTGGTTTATGTCACCGTCAATATGTCAATGGCTGGGAAGGGAGAGGTTATTGATAGTACATGTGTTTGGCTTAGGGAGGGACTGTTACACATCTGCAGTATGTAGCAGTATTTGTAGACGTGGGTACTTTATTAACGCCCTGGTTAAAATCAGACTCCGTTGACTGAGCATGCTTTTCCTCATGTCAGTGAATTATTCAGTTTTATCCTTATTTACATGCAAATAGCAGAAAGATCAATGTGCTGTTTTCGGGGAGAGCTGTGGTGTTTACACCCTTGTGTCACAGCGTTGTGTCATAGCCTGCTATTGCCCTATACATCTCAATACTTAGCATTCAACTGTTAGCATTCAACTGTTCTAACTACAAAACACCACATGGTTCATCTTACACAGGTCTGTTTTGGCCCCTTAAGATAGAACTTTGGAGGTGAAGAGACATTAGATATCGTTAGCTGCAGCGTTTGGAAGAGACCACCGATCAATACTTCTGATGCCTGTTTCAAAAAGTTATTAGTCACGGACCGGTAATCCATACACTTGGATGCTTTCACATCGGTTTTTCTCCGCTGAGGGAGATTCATGATGAGCTCATAAACACCCACAAGTACCCCAGCCCTTGTCCCTCACCCCCCCTCGCCCCCCCCCCCCCCCCCCCCTTTCCAGAGACAAACGCTCCCTCCAGTCACCACCCACAACATGCTGGATGACTTGTCGGACCCCATCCTGGCCAACGTGCGCCGCATCGGCCTCTTCAACTCCCGTTCGGACCGCGTCAAGGTACGGCTGGCGGGCCTTCCTCCAACCGCGGGGCTCCCGCCTCAATCTCTGCCGTGTTCTGAGAGAACGACAGTGAGCGCGTGTCATTTCCTCCCCTCAGATAGTCTTCCATCCTGAGTTCCTGTCCTCCACCAGTCCCCTGCTGCCCATGGACTACGAGGAGTTTGTGCGAGGGTGTCACCTGGGGGTCTTCCCCTCATACTATGAGCCCTGGGGCTACACTCCAGGTACACACCAGTCCTCACACACACTCTCACATACACACACAGTGGGTGTTTGTGTGTTCCTCTGGGTCTCTGAGTTGTGGCTGTGGTGGTTTCCAGGTGAGTGCACGGTGATGGGGATACCCAGCGTGACCACCAACCTGTCTGGGTTCGGTTGTTTCATGGAGGACCACATCTCAGACCCCGCTGCCTATGGTACACACAAAATCATGTGTCCATTCAGATATATACATTTTAAAATAGCCTCTTGTTGACCGTTTTTCTTATTGACCTGTGCTAAAATGGTGACGTGTGTTTCCCCTCTCTCTCCTCAGGGATCTACATCGTGGACCGGCGTTTTCGCTCAGCAGATGAGTCGTGCAACCAGCTGACCCAGTTCATGTTCTCCTTCTGCCAGCAGTCCAAAAGACAGCGTATCATCCAGAGGAACCGCACGGAGAGGCTGTCTGATCTGCTGGACTGGAGGTACCTGGGACGGGTGAGCGCTAGTCCGTGCACTTTTAACACACACGCACACACACACACGCACACAAACACACGCACAAAAACACACACACACGCACACACACACACGCACACAAACACACGCCCACACGCACACAAACACACATGCACACAAACACACACACGCACACAAACACACACACACACACATGCACACAAACACACACACACACGCACACAAACACACGCACAAAAACACACACACATGCACACACACACGCACACAAACACACACCCACACGCACACAAACACACATGCACACAAACACACACGCGCACACAAACACACGCACACAAACACGCACACACACGCACACACACGCACACAAACACACACACGCACACAAACACACACACACACGCACACAAACACACACACACACACACACGCACACAAACACACACACGCACACAAACACAAACACACACAAACACACACACACACTCTGATGCTCTGTGGGGGTTGTGTGTTTGCAGTACTACCAGCATGCTCGTCACTTGGCCCTAAGCAGAGCTTTCCCTGACAAGTTCCAGATGGATCCTCTGGCCCCGCCCCAGGTAGGAGACAGGGGAACAGGAGGGAGCCTGTTCTATCACACTGTACTGATACCTGGGATGATGCATGATCCAACATCAGTCATCAGAGTCCCTCTAGTGATGTCATACCTTGTCTTTTGCTTTCTCCCTTGTACAAAATACACACACACACACCCACACACACACACCCACACACACCCACACACACCCACGCGCATGTAGTGTACGAGAAAATCATATTGTGACGTGTTTGTATGATCTGTACGGTCTGACCTCGCAGACGCAAGGGTTCCGTTACCCCCGGCCCTCCTCAGTGCCCCCCTCTCCTTCGGCCTCTCTACACTCCACCCCCCACCACAGCGACGAGGAGGATGACGAAGACTACGACGAAGACGAAGAGGCAGAGAGAGATAGGCTGAACATTAAAGCACCGTTCTCTCTCGAGGACGTGCTTGACGGCAAGAAAAAACAACCAGGAGAGTTTGGAAACTGAAAGGTCAAAGTTCACAAACCTGAGTGGCAAAACATCTGGTAATACTATCTGATACCCGTTAGGTTCATCCTCACAGGAAATACAAATACCTCTGCTTCTATTGAGAGATTCATTTATATCAATCATTGTATGCACTAGATTTAGAACATTATAAAATAAAAAAATGTATAAGACATGCAAACATGTCATGCTTTGATATTGGACAAACTCAGTCCTTAGAAATCTAAATGTCTCATCAAAAGCCTAACAATGTAAACAATACATTTTTAAACACAGAATTGCATTGTATTTGGGGGAATGAGTAACGGTGATGAACACTGTTTCTATAAAACGTTGTCTCAGACAAGTGTTGCTGTGAATTCATTTTTTATTAAACAACACATTCAAACATGGTCAGTGAGCCAATATTTGCAAACCAAGGGTTTTTTTCTCCTCTTTTTTTTTTTTACAGACCATTTAAAACATCCAACGACAAAAAAATTATGGATGCAATCAGATGATGTTTACAAATACAGATGTTTAAGAATCAGTACATCAGTGTGTCAGAAGTATTCTCTTTTCCAAGCTGGCAGGTCCTGATAATACATTTCATCCGGGGTTTCATCGCCTGAAAGAACAGGAACAGCATTGGTGGATGGATGGATGGATGGATGGATGGATAGATGGATGGAGTGTCGCTATACATCCTTCTGACATGTCTCCTCTCCATTGCCCTCACCTTCCTTCACCTTCTGGAGGAAGTTCAACAGCACCGTGGCCACCTGGTTCACACTGAGCTTCTCAGTGTTCTGACTGCGGGTCTCTGTAGAGGAAGACAGACAAGGCAAAGGAACCATTAAAGATCAAGATGCAATGATCCATATCGTTGTTGAATCCATGCCAGCCATAAATTATGTTTACCCAAGTGTAATGTGTCATAAAGGTCTCCTTCTTTTTGGTCTTCAGATATGAATCTCCTCCCCTCTGTGAAAAAGTTGTTTTTAGAACTTTAAACAATCCCTTAAGGATGCATTAAGTTGCTGCTGGATGAGGTACAGTTCCAGTTGAAGGAAAATTACATAACATTAATGAAAATGTATATAGAAAAATGTAATGGGTCAATTTCAGTAAGATACATACGAGTCCCTTTGAGATACAACATAGCCTGCGGCGTCCAGTTTCTCCGATGGATATTATTCTTTGATAAAAAAAAAGGACTGGTCAGAACCGATATGTTTTATCAATTAAAATATCTGGAACCGTTCTAATTATTTTAATTTATTTACCTTGGGTGCGCTCCAAGAACGGTTGATGAAGGTCGCCAGCAGTAAGAGCGCCAGCGCGTGCGCTGTAACAGTCCTCGCGCCCTGGAAACATAAGTTGCGTTAAGACGCGTTACTTTTAAAAGACGTTAACTTTAAAAGAAATCTTAGCTACGTGGGCCACAACCAAAATACATTACATTTACATTTCATATTCATTTAGCAGACACTTTTATACAAAAAAACTAAAAATACAATCACTGCATCTAACCACTTTATTTAGAAACAAAATACCCCCTGTCTATAATATTAATGTATATAATATATAATATTTGTATTTATTTGTAATAAAATACGCTTACTTTCATTTTGGTAGTTCCCCTTGCTGATCCGTTTCTAAGTCTGTGAAGATGTTCAGTGCATCTCCAGACTCCCCCTCTGTATTTATATGAACTCTCCTCATATTGGATTGTGGGTGTCAACAGCAATAGGTCATGCCAATTTGATGAACTGGGGCGAAAAAATGAATGAACCTGGAAGTCAATTACTCACCTTAGCAATAGGCTCGATATACAAACCATCCTAACTAAGAAAGCCGTGAGCAAAATCAGTGGAAATAATTGCAGATTTTTTTGTAGAAGATTAAAATGTTACAAAAATGCTGCGCTGGTTTTAAGCAACACTTAAAGTGGTCGTTTGGTAGGCCTCATAAACAAGCGGGGTAATTGCTCGAAAATATCGATATGTTTACACTTTGTGCACAGAACCGCAGAAGGATAGTCTGTACAGGTCGTTTTTTATGAATGGGGCTTCTGACAGCCTCTCAATGGAGGTAGGAGGAGAGCAGAACTTGGGGCGTTCCTCCAATGGTTCCTACGCATATCATCGACTTTATCATCCATTTATATCAACTGTGTGTGACGTCACTTTTTAAATCAATCAATCGCTATCATTGGAGATGTCACGTCATCGTTTTTATTGTACATCTATGGGCTACAAAATATGAAGAGTATTTACAAAAGTGCCCGGCAGTTTAACATTGTCAAAGCATCTTCCCATCACACCTGACTTATTCAGTACAGGCTCACCTCCATTCAAATAGCTGTAGGATAAATGCTGAAAGTTAAACAGCAGCCTTTACGTTAAAAAGACCACACCAACCACCTTTGTCAGTCACTAATTAAATGAATGAACGATTAGAACGTATTATTTTCCACATGTCTTTATGTGGCACAAGTTTTTTTTTTCACCCTTCCAGTTAGAGTTAAAGCACAGGCACCATTACATGATGACCAGAGTTGGCTGTTGAAATGATCTACAAACGCACCCTTCCTACCAAAAAAGAAGAGATTAAAACGTGTGCTTTGCCGATATCTAATCACGTCAGATGATCGAGGTAGGAAAGCCGATCGAAGGCTGCCCTTTGTAGAGGATGAGAACAGTCGCAGCTCTGGAGAGGTCCTCTACCCTGCAGCCAGCAGCACATCCCACACAGCAATGCTGAACTGGTCCAAGTCTTAGGTCAGAAAGGGCTTCTCTTTGGAGGGTTGACTTCTTAGTGTTGCTGCCATGCAGGATGTCATGATGGACCCAGGTCACCAGCTTCAGATCCATTGAGAAGTAACAGTGTTCCATGGCAACATGAACGCTTTATAGGGACAGTCAACCAATCAAAATGCCCCATACAAAAAAATACAGACTTCCCCCCCCCCTGAAGTGAGATGAGAGTCTTGTATAAACCCTTAGTAAAAAAAGATAGTTTGCAGACCAGTGGTTGACCATTTTAGGGGATCAGCATTGCTTTGTAAAACTGCTGTATGATAAATAAAAAATAAACGAACATTTCTGAACGCAAAAAGTCCCGGTTATACCATGGTGTTACTCTCTCCCAGTTTGTCCACATACTGAAAGCAAAAACAAAATAAAGTCTGGTTAAATCAGTATCCAAACACCTCAAAATACATTAACAGCATGACTGCATGACTTTAATCTGTACATACCCTGTATATTCTGATTATACTGTTCATACTGTGTATATTCTGAGTATACTATTATATTCTGTTGTAATAAATGTTTTGCACTTCTGGTTGGATGCTAACTGTATTTCGTTACCCTGTACTTGTACCTGTGTAATGACAATAAAGTTGAATCTAATCTAATGAGATTTAAGGATATCAGAAGAATAATAATGTTAGTTTCTTATAGACGTTCCCCATTAATAACATTCATGGCTGACCATTATAGAGTCCATGTCAGGAATGGACTGTTTAACATCTATACAGCGGGAACAGAACAGGGATATATTAACACACACATCAGTGCATGCAACTTCATGCTCACATGCAAAGGGGGAAATCTGCAGTGACTGACCAAGCCTTCTGTTAGTCTTCAAAACCTTAGGAAGGCTTAAGGAAGACAGAGACACACAACATCACCTTAGCAACAAAGGCGTCCACGACACACGGACACACACGCACGCGCGCGCACGTTTCTCTGTCTGAATTAGTAAGGCAACCTGAGGCATCCTCAGGTCAGGTTGGTAAAGAGAGCCGTCAATCAGCTTGGGTTCGTCCACTCACCCCGCTGAGGAAGGGAAGGTTAAGGAGGGAGCCCAGGACTGGTATCCTCCTGATGAAGCCCACGATCACTGGGAAGAACCCCCTGGAAGAGAGGGGGGGTGGAGGAGAACACAAGACACACATCGTCATGACACCATCCTCAGCTAAAGAGCCAGCCCCTGTGACCGATGGTAGAGAACATCCACAGCCGCTGATGGGACCCTGGATCAGATCATCCTCACCTGAACAACAGGAAGAAGCCGTAGACCTCCAGCACCACGCCCACGATTGGCCAGCCGATGAGCACCACAAACACCCCGCCCAGGAAGAAGCTGGTGGCCTTCATCTTGTGCTTCTGGAAGAAGAACCGGAAGGTTCTCTCCAGCCCGATGACGAAGGCAAGGCCGGCGACAAAGAGGATCTTCAAAGCGAGAGAGTGCGTGGAAGAAGATGAAGAAGAGTCAGAGAAACCAAACCAGTTTATCCTTTGGCTTGCATGGCGGACAGGAAGTGTTTAACAGGATATCACTTACATTTCCGATGGCCAGGAGGGCTTTGTCAAAGAACAGAATCATCCCAAAGAACAGGAAGAACACTCCGAAACCAGTCAGCCCTATCCCTATCTCTGCAAACCAAAAGGAAACACACACATTTCACATAGATTAAGATCAAGATGACTTACATTCAACTCTTCATTCAAAACATATGACGTCATATTTGGTGATCCTTGGAGATCAATCATTTCTGGGCAGAATCAATGAGCAGTGAGTTCAGTCCGTGAGCACAGACACACATAATTTTAAATGTTCAATGGACAGCATTGATAAGAATAGATATATCTCGTTAATAATAAGACCAATAACTATTCTGAGATTTAAAGTAGTTCCTCGTCACTAATGGTAACCAACAGCAACCTTGTACTGCAATAGACTAACAAGAATGATCATCAGTTAGCTTAGCATAAGTCATGTGTGTAAGCGGACATGTTAGCAAAGTCAACAGCAGCGGTTTATCTTAGCTGAAGTCCGATAGAAAAGTCTTACTCTGTGAATCCGAAAGAGAGATCATTTTGACGATGGATAAAATGTTCGAGGCACATTAACTGGAAATATTCTGCGGCTTAACACAAAAAAATGAATCCTCTGACAGCTGTCACAGACCCCAGCATCAGCCACGTCTTCCGGAAACACGCCTTCCCCGGCTCACAACTTCCGGAACAAATCTGAGCTGCATTCAAGAGCTTCACTACTAAACCTGTTGAGTGTGGAGATTCAGCGATACAGAACTTTGAACTAATTAATCAAAATGCTAAATTAATAATGTAATGAATGTAATTTCTTGATATGGTCACTTTATTTCGAACCATTTAGCTAAAATCTTAATTGTAGTGTATAGCGTGACCTGAACACACCCCAGAAACACTAAAGAGTGAAAGCCGGCGCCACCGGATTGGCTCCCAAAGCTCTCAGCTCGAGCTGTCTAGCAACCAGCCATCAATAAGAGTCCAAACAACACAGACTGAATGCTGAAGTCAACGAGATGTGAGTTTATTTCTCATATTTAATCTAAGTATTTAACAACGATTACTCCCTTAAAATGCCTATGCATTGCCAATCGACATTTCTTTTGAAATGCACTGGCTATCAAAGCAATCGAAAGTGCTGTAGTGTCCGAGCTGGCCAGCTAGCCTGATAGCGCGAGCAGGTAGCAGGAGAGCTCGAGGACTCCTGCCTGCAGATGGTTTATTATCTGCACAGTTAGTTTATTGCTTTATGTAGACCAACAGATCAACATGCAATATGCATTAGTCTTGGACGTGATGCATACAGGATCATCAATTAAATCTGCACATTGTTTTGTCTTCTTCCAGATTTGCATATCTCTTCGTTGAGGTTGTCTCCTTCGAGGTAGCAGTTTTAGACAGTCTCGATAATGGAAGGCGAAAGCACCAATGGTGAGTCCGTTTTATTGGATTATTTATTCCAACATGCAAATCCATTAAGAACGCTTGAATAAATCACATTGAAGCATGAAACATCATGTTTCGGTGAGTCCTGCACTTTGTTGTTGTCTTGAGAGAGGTGCAGCTCTGCAGATGAGGTGCGTAAGAGCCAGGCAAGGTCCTTTGCTCTTTTCCCCAGAGGTGTGAGTAGCGTGTCTGAGATCATTACACCTCCACCCCGTGACACAGAGGTCGTTAGTGACTAGGAGGTGTCAGACTTTCCTCCCACCTCACAACCGGCTCCACCATATTGTCATACTAGGTCCATGAGGGCCACAGCAGAGGCTTGTGGATAGGTTAGACCGAGGCTCCATCAGTCCTGTATAGGTAATCCATAGGATATAACAAGGTGTATTTTTACAGTGCATCCTTTTTGTTTTACTTCTCTGCGTTAGTGTGATGAAATGTAAACGTTTTGTCATGCCGTTCTAAAGAGTTGCAGGCGGAGCTGGAGTCCGTGGAGGCGGAGTTAGAGGTGGTGGAGCTGCAGGTGGCCGAGCTGTTGGAGAAACAGTCCAGTTTGACCTCTCGCAGGAAACGCCTGCTGAGCAGGCTGGAAGAGGTCTGTGACTCCGCCCAGCCCTCAGGCTCCTCCTCCTCCTCCTCCTCCTCCTCCAGAGCCAAGCCTATCAGCAAGAAGGAGATGCAACTCTATGACAACTCTGGTACGGTACCGATAGATTCACGTTACTCTCCACTGAGGTGGCCTAGATCAGCGAACAGTTCATACTACCATTTCCTGTTAAGACCAGATAGTGTTGTGTTGTGTATGGAAAGATGAACCTTTCAGGGTTAAAGTCGATTTCTTACGAGGATCCTTTCCCACCATTCTAGACTTCCCCTGGTCCAAAGACCTGGAGGAGAAACTGAAGGACGCGTTCCAGTTGTCTAAGTTTCGTCCGCTGCAGCTGAGGGCCATGAACCTGAGCATGTCTGGAAAGAACCTGTTCTTAGTGATGCCCACTGGACGAGGCAAGAGTCTGTGTTACCAGCTACCTGCTCTCTGCTCCGACGGTAAGGCCACACACACACACACACACACTCACATTCACACTCACTCTCACACACACACACACACACACTCACATTCACACTCACTCACACACACACACACAGTGTCAGATAGCTCAGTGGTTAAGGCGTTGGCCTCATGATCGGAAGGTTGTGAGATTGATTCCCGACTGTGGCTATATGACGTTGTGTCCTTGGGCAAGGTACTTCACCCTACTTGCCTCAGTGAGAATGTCCCTGTTACTGTAAGTCGCTTTGGATAAAAGCGTCTGCTAAATGAATAAATGTAAAAAAAAAATGCACACTCAAACACACACGCACACACAGTTTCATAACAAACTTGGTTCAAAACTCTCCTCATGACATTGTTTATACACTCATAGGACTAATGTTCCAGTCTAATGGTCCTGTGTAAACATGCATTAGCCTCCTCATGGAGAATCACCCATCTGTCTTAATGCGTGTGTGTTTTTAGGTTTCACCCTGGTTGTGACTCCTCTGGTGTCTCTTATGGAAGACCAGCTCATGTACTTGAAGGCCAGAGATGTGTCAGCAGTGATGCTCAATGCGTCCAGCACTAGGGTAAACCTGTGTTCCCCCAGTTCTGTATCCTACCCCTGTTAACCTCACACCTCCAGCTTGCAGTGTCATGGGTGTTATCGACAGTGATGCACGGTGCTGTGTCCCCATACAGGAGCATGCCAAGATGGTCATGGATGGAATGACGGACCCCAAGGCCCCCTTCAAGATGCTGTACGTCACTCCGGAGAAGATCGCCAAGAGCAAGCTGCTGATGTCGCGTCTGGAGAAGGCCTATCACGCGGGGAGGCTCAGCCGCATCGCCATCGACGAGGTCCACTGCTGCAGCCAATGGGGGCATGACTTCAGACCCGGTGACTCAACCTTTATGACATTTTCCAGATTTTGTCCGTAACGGCTTTAAAAATGCACGGCCGCAGCTGTGATACGCACTGTCCTGACGTCTTCTCTTCCCCCGCATGCGTGAAGACTACAAGCTCCTGGGGATTCTGAAGAGGCAGTTCCCCAACGCGCCGCTGCTAGGCCTGACTGCCACGGCAACCAGCAGCGTTCTGAAGGACTGTCAGAAGATCCTGTGCGTGCCCGAGCCAATCACGCTCAGCGCTTCGTTTAACCGCACTAACCTGTACTATGAGGTGAGCGCGCCATGGCAACCGCACTCCTGCACCTGCGATGGCTGCCCACCTGCCCTTCACACACACACACACTCCTGTCAGTGATGCGCTGACCTTCTGAAGAAGGCTACACACGTTGATTCATCGTGACCCTTGCCCGCTTCTCTCAGGTTCAAATGAAAGATGCGAACCATGACACATCCATCGCAGACATATCGGCTTTGATCAAGGAGAGATACCAGGACCAGTCAGGTAATCCACTTCTGGTGTCCCCAGTGTGACCCTCCGCCAGCCATCTCACTGTAACTCTCCTGGTTAAACGTAGTCAGCGTTGTGGCTGTGTGTTTTCTCCTGCAGGGATAGTGTACGTGTTCTCTCAGAAGGACGCAGAGGTTGTGTCCGCAGACCTGCAGAAGAAAGGCATCGTGTCGTACCCCTACCATGCCAACATGCACCCGACTGACAAGTCCAAGGTCCACCGCAAATGGACCAATAACAAGATCCAGGTAGACACCAACACCGGCCCGGGTCAGAGGGGGCTCTGCTGGCTTCATTTTGGAGTGACCCTGGGGGGAATGGGGGTTGGGGGGCTTTGCTTTATCCAGACCTGTGAGTCTCTGACCCAGGAAGGTGCTGTTCCAGGTTGACCCCTGTGTGTCGTTCAGTTTGAGGGTTTGATGGACATCTCTTCCAGGTGGTGGTTGCCACAGTGGCGTTTGGGATGGGCATCGACAAGCCTGATGTGAGGTTTGTGATCCACCACACCATCAGCAAGTCCATAGAGAACTACTACCAGGAGAGCGGGCGTGCCGGTAGGGAATCAGTCACTCGTTCTTACGTTTGATTTACTTGAAGTTATTACGTTTTCTACTGGAGAACATCTGATAAACACACAAGAAGTTCCCATAAATGTCTGTCATTATTTTTCCTCTCTCTCCACTTCATCCCCCTCTTTCTTCTCCTCCCAGGCAGGGATGACCGCCCGGCAGACTGCATCGTGTTCTTCGGCTTTGCGGACATCTTCAGGATCAGCACCATGGTTGTCATGGAGAACGTGGGTCAGAAGAAGCTTCTCACCATGGTGGATTACTGCCAGAACGTGGACAGGTACTGAAGACCTGGAGGGGGGGGGGGAGGGGCTGGTGGGCAGGGCTGGGGGGCGGGGATGGGGGGCGGGAATGGGGGGCGAAGCTGGACCACACCTGCTGAGTTCTGTCTGTTGTGTCCAGGTGTCGGCGCTCAGTCATGGCTGTTCACTTTGATGAAGTCTGGGATGATGAAGGATGCAACCAGATGTGTGACATCTGCAGACATGGAAACGGTCTGTCTCTCTGCCTTCCTGTCTGTCTTTCTGCCTTCCTGCCTGTCTCCCTGCCTTCCTGTCTGTCTCCATGACTTCCTGTCTGTATTTCTGCCTTTCTGTCTGTCTTTCTGCCTTCCTGTCTGTCTTTCTGCCTTCTTGTCTGTCTCCCTGCCTTCCTGTCTGTCTCCATGACTTCCTGTCTGTATTTCTGCCTTTCTGTCTGTCTTTCTGCCTTCCTGTCTGTCTCCCTGCCTTCCTGTCTGTCTCCATGACTTCCTGTCTGTATTTCTGCCTTCCTGTCTGTCTTTCTGCCTTCTTGTCTGTCTTTCTGCCTTCTTGTCTGTCTCCCTGCCTTCCTGTCTGTCTCCATGACTTCCTGTCTGTATTTCTGCCTTTCTGTCTGTCTTTCTGCCTTCTTGTCTGTCTTTCTGCCTTCTTGTCTGTCTCCCTGCCTTCCTGTCTGTCTCCATGACTTCCTGTCTGTATTTCTGCCTTCCTGTCTCTCTCTGCCTTCTTGTCTGTCTCCCTGCCTTCCTGTCTGTCTCCATGACTTCCTGTCTGTATTTCTGCCTTTCTGTCTGTCTTTCTGCCTTCCTGTCTGTCTTTCTGCCTTCCTGTCTGTCTTTCTGCCTTCCTGTCTGTCTTTCTGCCTTCCTGTCTGTCTTTCTGCCTTCCTGTCTGTCTTTCTGCCTTCCTGTCTGTCTTTCTGCCTTCCTGTCTGTCTTTCTGCCTTCCTGTCTGTCTCCCTGCCCTCCTGCCTGTCTCCCTGCCCTCCTGCCTGGGTCTGACCTCTCCTCTCCCCTTGCCTTCGTGTTGCAGACTACATCACAGTGGACATCACGCAGCATGCTCGTGAGGTGCTCCAGATTGTGGAGCTGGCAGCCTCTCTGGACGAGAAGATGACCCCTTTGAAGGTGGTGGATGCCTGGATGGGCAAGGGGCCGGCCAAACGCAGGAAGATGATCCAGACCACCAGCCTCTCTCGCCTGGAGGTGGAGGCTATCATCGTCCACCTGCTCATCCAGGGATACCTAAGGTACAACACCCTTTACATAGCAGCAGACACACACACACACACACACACACACTCACACACCTTCTACACTGATCTGTGGCTGGCCTTTTCCCCCTGACAGTGAGGACTTCAGCTTCACACCGTACACCACCTACTTCTACCTGAAGCCTGGTCGTAAGGCTGCTCTGCTCAAGAGCCAAACTATCTCCATCACCATGAAGATGAGAAGGACAGGGGCAGAAGACAGGACCACGGTCAGTACAGAACACACTCATCACACACACACACAGACACACACATCAAACTTTTCTAGTGGTTCTTCTTTGTGATGTGTGTCTTTATCTCTAATACTTACTTCTCCTCTCATTCTTTCTCTTTTGCTTCTTTGTTCTACTGTGAAATCTCTCTTTTATTCCTGTGTTGTTCTTACCGAACTGTTGTTCCTCTTTCTATCTGTCAACAATTGTGCTGTTTGGATTATGTTTTGTGACACTTAGTTAATGAACCACAGATCCCAGGAGGTAAGTTTCCCCAACATTGAAATATTGATTCCTGCTGCACATGATTCCTTCAAATAGAATTTTCTTCTAATGTGTTTCTAGAGCAGAATTCATTTCCAACACCCATATTTTACCCCCTGTGATCCCCACTAGAAATCTAATCACACACTGTTAGTACAGAAACCACCCTAACCACTGAGGTAACTTAGATCTGATTCACTCATTCAAATCATCTCAAATTGAACGTTTTTACTTGACTCTAGTAATCCCCTCTAACATGGCTGACCTCTCCACAGTCAACACCCTGATATTCTCTCACAGGTGGGGGTGGGGGGGCAGGGCACCGCACTGGGGGAAAGGTTAAAAGAGATCCTATGTATTTTTATGCCCATTGTAGTCACCAGACTGCGATTCCCTGGGAGACATGGGGACAAGATGTCTCCATGTCCTTGTCCCCCATGCTATCCTGATCCCATCCAGGGCCTGCTGAGGCCTACCGGGGGTAAAAGCTCATGTGACTGACCTGCAGGTTAAAGTGCGTGGTGACCAGGTAAAGACCCCAGGAGCCAAGAGACCAGGGGACACAGCTGCCAGCCCCCCGCTCAACAAGAAAGCCAAGAACAATCCTGACCTCTAGTTCTCCCCGAGGAAAGAGAGAGAGAGAAAGTACAGTTCGTTCGTTCTCTGTTTCTCCACCGCATCTTGCGCATGCCATCGTCAAGGCAACTATCCGTCAGTCTTTGGGGTTTTTTTGGGGGGGGGGGGGGGGGGGGGGGGGGGGGGGGGGGGAGGGGAGAGACAACAGGATGATTCTCATTGGCTTATGAGGGGAAACGCATGTCTCATTTCTGTATTCATACATAAACATTGCTTGGCATGAACACAGCACTCACGGTCTCTGTCCTAACTCTAAGCGCTGTGTGTCAGTGACACAATCACCTTTCATTCGGTACAGAGCATGCTGTCACTAATGCTGTGCATCACTAACTAGACCCACTAACATGGATGTGTCTGTCTAGTTATGCACAGAGGCAGTTTGGCCTTTCCTGCTGTATGTTTGGGTTCTAAGAGTCTCTTTAAAGCAGCACGTTTTGGTTCTCAAACATAAACAGGCCAAACAGTGGGTTCTGTCTAACTACTGTCAAAGTTCATGGATCGTAAGCTCAAAGGTCGCTGACCCTGGCTGTTTCCTGTCTCTTAACAGGATGGGTCTGACGCAGAAGCCCAAGAGGTTCCATCACCTGCTGTTGTCAAGGGCGACGGCAGTCCTCAGCAGAGACCCAAGCTGGTGAAGGTGGACAAGGACCAACAGAACCTGGCCAGGAAGCAGAACCCCCCCGATCAGGAGGACAGTGGGGATGGTCCTGTCCTGCCCACCGCTATAGAGGTGGACGTAGAGATCAACATTATAGATGAGCACAAACCTCCATCACCATCACCTATCAAACCTAGTTCCAAACGTAAATCAACGACCCCTCAGAGACGGAGGAGATCCTGCAGGGATCAGTCTCCTCCGCCCCCTCCCGCCTCCACCCCTGGCCACCAGGGGCCAGTACTGGTCACCTCCCCCTCCCAGGTCTCCATCATCTCCGAGGGGGCTGTGGAGGAGCTCTGCGACCTCCGCAACTACTACAGCAAGCAGCTGCGGCGCATCAACTACATTTCCCAGGAGTACTTGCAGCAGCACCCCGAGCCAGGGGTTCTGGCCT
Source organism: Protosalanx chinensis (assembly GCA_030340685.1). Lineage (NCBI taxonomy): Eukaryota > Metazoa > Chordata > Actinopteri > Osmeriformes > Salangidae > Protosalanx > Protosalanx chinensis. The sequence goes on along the minus strand of CM059335.1, from coordinate 341,015 downwards.
GTATCAGGGAACCTCTGAAGAGCCTTCGCCTGCCCCGAGGGGCGGCCATCGCCAAGACAGCCAGGACCCTGTGGACCCGAGTCAGCTCCAGGAGGAAGGTCATCCAGAGGTGACCCAGAGCTCATCTGGAGTCGACTCTGAAAGTAGTTTACTAATCATTTTTTTCCCCACATCGTTTTGTGTTTTTCCACATCGTTCAGTGTCATTTGTGTATGAGTTGATTGTGTGTTCACTCTTTATTACCGAGCTTGTGTGCCTAGAAGTATTTTTTTAAGCTCACTACCTCTTGAAAGATTCATGAATGTTTTTGTATTTGGCTTGCCTGTTTTTGGGATTATTTAGAGTAACTTCACGTACAGCACTAAACCTTGCTGTGAGACCTTCAGGCACCCGATTTCAACTGAACGCATCTGGTTAATAAAAAAGGCTTCTACTAGTATTGTGCTCAAATGCCCTCTGGTGGTTATTGGGAAATACACACACATTAGAGGGCAGGCGAGAGACCTCCTTGAGCCTAAGTCAGCAAAATAATTTATTTTAAACAACTAAATTAATTTACAACAACCGTTCAAATCACAGTTAAATAAAATGTATACACAAATCACTGGCCTTGCCTCTGTGTGCAGCAGGTTACATCAGTCAAAGTAGTCCTCTATATCTATGTTAGGGTTTAGCAGCTCATCTCCATAAGGTGTCAGGTCCATCTGGTTGAGGATGAGGTTCTCGAAGGTCTCCTCCAGGTCGGTCTCTCCGATCAGGACGGCCCCCATCATCCTCCCCCTGCTCAGGACCACCTTGACGTACTCCTGAGCCGGGGTGCAGCGGAGCAGCAGCTCCTGGTCCAGGCCCAGACCCTGGCCGTTAAACTTCCCCAGTAGAACCACCTGGGATGGGGGGAGAGGAAACAACATAGTCAGCTCCACCTCAGTGTGGGACGTTGGAAATGAGGAAACTCAATGTGAAATGGGCGGTTTTAATTCAAGTTCTAGTTCGATGAATCATCTCATTATCCAATTATTACACCCCCCACAATATTTACATTTATTAATTTAGCAGATGCTTTTATCCAGAGAGACTTACAGCAAGTACAGGGATATTCCCCCCTGAGGCAAATAGGGTGAAGTGCCTTGCCCAAGGACACAACGTCACGTAGCCACAGCCGGGAATCAAACTCCCAACCTTTCCGATCATTAGCCTAACACCTTAACCCACTGAGCCACCTGATTCCCATATTTGACATAAAAAAATATGATTTATACTCAAGTTGTACACCTACACAATGTGTACTGGACCACAGTACCTTGTAGTTGAAGAACTTGGTGATGTGTGAGAAGAGCTCAAAGCAGAAGTCCAGCTCTATGGGTTCAGCCAGGACATCAGCTGCCATGCAGCGACCTGCGTACCAGCCCATCTGACGAGCCTGTGTCCACAGACGCATCTACACGGACGGACACACACACACACACACACACACACAGGTGAGACAGAGACAGACCTTAAATAAATAATAAATATTCATTCAGCAGACGCTCTTATCCAAAGCGACTTGCAGCAAGTACAGGGACAATCCCCCTGATGCAAGTAGGGTGAAGTGCCTTGCCCAAGGACACAACATCACATAGCCACAGCCGGTAATCGAACTCACAACCTTTCCGATCATGAGGTTAACCAGACCTTGCTTCTCAAATGTCATTGGGTGTGGTTGGTCGTGGGCAAAGTTGAAGGTTGTCTGTTAAAGGGGCGGGCCTCTGAGGGTCCTACCTGCTGCCACAGAGGGCTGGGCTCCCAGCATGCAGTGCACACGTCTCCCGCGGCGTACACGTCAGGCTCCGACGTCCTCATGTGGTCGTCCACCTGCAGTCCAGCATCACCCGCCAACGCAAACTGAACACACACACACACACACACACACAGCCTATTAATGCTTAGGTGCTCAACCAAGGTGAGTCAGTTCGTTGTGCGTGTTTCCTTACACTGTTGCCATGGAGAAACGGTTCTGTGTTGGGCACGACGCCTGTGGCGCTGACGATGAAGTCACAGCCAAACGCTTTCCCATTGGTCAGCTGGACGTACACCTTCCAGGATGCTGCAGGAAGACAGGGGAGGTGATTCAGGGAAGGGACACTTCTTAGAATCATCAAGGAGAATTGGAACGAGAGCTCCGGACCTGCGTCAGTGTTCTGGGAAGCATGTTTGGACTGCAGCCATTCCTGCTGTGTGTAGATCTTCTCCACCTCACACTGGTACTCCACTGTCACTCTGTGAGACACCTGGACACAGGAGACAGACAGAGATTACAGTTACACACACAGACAGACACACAGACAGACAGACACACAGACACACACAGTTACACACACAGTTACACACACCTTCTCCTGTGCTCCTCTCAGAGTGATACCCTCATGCCAGTCTGGTCCCAGGGCACTGCCAGGCTCTGCCACCTTACAATCTCCCCCTTCAACGTGCGCATGAAGCATGTATTCAATGAAAAGTCTTCCAGCCATGTACGCTGGTAAACCCGTCCGTAGGTCCCAGTGAAGCGGGTGTGTGTTTACCTGAGGCCCCCTCAGTGGTGTAACGAGCTCTCCTACACGGAGCAGCTCTCTCCGGCTCCTCCCTCACCAGGGATGGGATGAGGAACTGGGCCGCCCCGGCATCGAAGAAGGTGTTTCCTATAGCCTTGTCCTTCACGGCCCAAATCACCTCACAACCCTCCACCTCGTACCTGCGAAGGCAAAACACTGCAGGTGGTATTCCAGGTCAACTACGACACTAAAGGGGTGTTCGTGGTGTCATCGACTCACACTAATTCCAAGGCAATGCCTCCATTCCCAATGACCACTATTCTTTTCGCTGTGGATAACTGCTTTTGAAACTCCTGTAGTCAAAGAAACAGAGGAAATCCTACTGGTACATAGTAGAATACTGACCAAGACTCAGATAGACAAAAACAAATGGTATTTGATTCAAAAGTAACAAGTGGTTGGTTGTAGACTGTGCCGAGCAGGACACCCAAGTGTACCTGGGCGCTATCTGTGTCTCGTATCCCCAGGACGAAGGGGTTGTCCTGGGTGAGTAGTTTAGGTCTGCCCCCGCTGCAGATACACAGCTTCTCGTACTGGATCTCCCGTCTGTCAACAGTGTGAAGAGTCTGAGAGCCAACAGGATGAGAATATCAGTCACACTAAGGCATTTGATCCAGCTGGTAACTACAGTTTATATTACAAGAGACAGAATGTCCACAAGAGGGCAGTGCTGGACAGGAAGTCAGGTGAACTATGGGACGGAACACAAACTGGATGTTTGGGTGGATTTATTTTATTTTTTTTACAGATATCTAAGACTAAGAAAGCCAAATTAGTAGAAAGTGTAAAAATAAAACAAAAATATGTATAAAAAAAAAAAAAAAGGAGCCAACTATTATTCAGCACCCAAAATGTGCAATAGCAATCACTATACTGTATGACTGTGGAGGACACTGAGAGATCCCTGTTCTGCCAAGCCGGGCCCCTGCACTCACATGCAGCGAGGCCTGCAGGCCAGTGACTGCAGCCTGGATCACTCTCAGGTTGGTGTACTTCTCCTCCAGGACGCTGGAGGGACGCTCCTCCACATCAAACTCCTCCAGAGTCTTGGACACCTAACCAGGAGCAGGGAGGAGATCCAACACCTTGTTAAGAATCAGATCATCGGAGCATCGGGGGAAATCCCAAGGGCGTCACACAAAGTGGATATGCAGTTTAAACCATGGATGATCTAAACAGTGGTTCTTAACCTGGGTTCGATCGAACCCCAGGGGTTCGGTGTGTCAGTCTCAGGGGTTCGGCTGAGGTCAAGACACACATCCGACTCATATGATTTGTGATGACACATTAAGAAGGGTTCGGTGAATGCGCTTATGAAACTGGTGGGGTTCGGTACCTCCAACAAGGTTAAGAAACACTGATCTGTACAGTGTGGAAGACTAGGCTGGATACAGACCAGTCAACCACCTGCTTACCTGTTTAAAATTAGTAACTGTCTTGATCTGAGGATCAGCAGTCAGAAGGGCGACGTCACTCGATGGAAACTGGGAGGCCAACTGTCAAGAAGTGGTCAGTGTATGAATGTGGCTGGATTTAACTGAATATTAAAAGGAGTTAAAGGGGAACCAGGAAAGAGCTGTACTCACCTGCTCTGCGCACGTCACACCTGCGATCCCTCCACCGACAACCACAAACCTGAACGTCCCTTCTTTACTTTCGGCCATCATTTGTTTTTGTTTAATTCACTTTTGCCTGAGTCTATGTAAACTTAATTAAGCTTCCAAGCTGGCTTTTTTGTTTTTATCCCATTCTTAAAAAAATGAAAGTGTCGTTACACATTAATGCTTGAGGCCTCACGATCTTTTTTGCGATGATATAATAAATATAGATATAATATGGACACTAACGATTCTGTGGCTTCAAGTCACAAACATGCAGTATTGCTGCTTCCGTGTTTTATTTATGGACTACGGCAAGCGACATGGTCTAAAAGCGTTTACGCCAGAATGCGCAGTACGGCCAGTTCAGTCTGATACAATCAATGTTATCCAGAGTATGCGTAGATAACTATCAAAGTAGGATAAAGGTGCTTATTTTTCTCGGGAAATCCTAAACATCCGTCCCACGCAGACGTCATTAATGTTTCAAGGAGACCCACTTTGGAAAAAAAGCCCAGCAACTTTTCATTGGTTTGGCTTCGATGGGACAGTTTAATCAAATATGGCCCCTCCCCTCAAGACCAAAACACAAATGTTTTACCAGTATGAGTCATCAGATATAAATAGAGAGTGGAAGCATCCAGTTAGAAATAAAACCATCAGAAAAACGACCGTTAGGACAGCACCCACGAGCGTGTGACACGGCATGCCCGAGCTTTCCCCATCAGTAGGTGGAGTGGTAGGCAATCTGTCATGCATACAAAAACAACATTACCCCCAGCCTGACAGTTTCAATTTCAGCCTTTCAGATTGAATGCACTCTCACCCCATCTGCCTGTACCACTGACCTGCGTGGTGGGGCATTCTTTATTTAGGATCGGTTGGCATTTGCTTGTGTGTGTCTGTATATGTGAGTGAGTGAGAGAGAGAGGAAGAGAGATACAGAGAGAGAGAGAGAGGGGGAGAGAGTGAGAGAGAGAGTGAGAGAGAGGAAGAGAGATACAGAGAGAGAGGGAGAGAGAGAGAGAGAGAGAGAGAGAGAGGGAGCGAGAGGTGGAGAGAGGGAGAGAGAGCGAGAGAGAGAGAGGAGAGAGAGGGGGGAAGAGAGAGAGAGGGAGAGACAGAGGGATAGAGAGAGCGAGAGAGAAAGAGAGAGAAAGAGCGGAATAGAGAGAGAGAGAAAGAGAGGAATAGAGAGAGAGAGAGAGATGCCAAAGGTTGCAGAAGATTGGAGATGGGGAAGAACAGACTGAAATCAAGTTGTTATGTCAAGACATTGTGGGCCCACTCATGCGGACCATTATACAGTGTGTTTGTGGGAATAAAATACTGCCGTTTAGTCATTAGATCATATTTGTCTCCTCATTCATGTTCACTTTTGTCCTGGAACGAGATCTCAATAGGACTCAGAGAAAAGACCAAAACAAAGCAACAAAGAGGAAAGGAGAAAGACATTGAGGTGGCAAATTGTCAATCAGTCCTAAATGCAGCATAAATTGAACAGCCTGTGGTAATGAATAATCCTACACAAAGAATTAGGGTCTGATTTAACCAGACATTTGGATTCACACTCAGTGGGCTAAATGGCATGTTTGTGGTGTGCATCTTAATGTTCTCGGACAGCAAGTGTGTCAGAACATGCAGACTAATGGCAGTCAGGGAATGACATCCACAGAGAGAGATACTGTGTAGAGCATTACCATTGACAGGCTACCAAGAGTCTGGTTTGTGAAGATGGATAGACTGGAAATAGATCATATATAAGACTGAAAACACATTTCCGCTGCTGAAGGGGCTTAATTACTGAAGGGACACAGTGGACTGGATCACAGGTGAAATGTGGCCGGCAGTTAATGACTCATGAGGGTTGGAGATTAAACTAAAAGGAAAACAGTAGGGCTTGTAAATTCTGTGACATTGTCAGTTATTCAATTTCTGTAAATAAACAGATGTAATCATGCTCTTCTGTTATACAGTATTTAACTGTTATTGAACACAGCAGGGGTGCAATTATTTCAGGGCAATGGCGTTTCACAATGGTATCAAAAGAGTACCTGGATCAATCAGTGGTAGAACTGGACCAAATACTGTCTGGAAAAGAAGAGTTCTGAATTCTTCATGAGTCTTCTGCCTCTGCTAGATTGACAGTGAAGCAGATGGTTACTTCCTGGGCCCCACAATCATTCATGATTATTGATTTTACAACCAAATCAAGTTGATTAGTCTAATTCTTGAAGTTATCCTACTGCTAGGCGACTGACAGTAATTTGAAGCAGTGACATATGTTTCCTGCATTGGTATACATTGTGGTGGAGCATTTTGCATGATTCATGTACAAATGTAAATGTAACAAACTTCATAATAGCCTGTGTGTAGTTCAGAGACTGTTTAACCATCCACTTCCAAAGTGTGTTTCTCAATTACATGTATTTCTGACAGACGATGCAAAAACACCCAAACAAATCAACATTAGTGAAACATTTTTTTTTCCTCCACACTTGACACTTTTACATGTTACATGAATCCATCTAATACATCTATCCTGCTTTTTGAGTGGGTACTTCAGTGTAAATGAGGTCCAGAGGGATTTAGACGAGGTCTGTTTCAAAAGCATAACAGTCTGGAATTAAATCACACATCGCCCTCCTCTGTGTAAAAAGCTCTGCAGGTAGATCAGCTTGTTCTAATGTTCTGCATTAACCCTGTAGACACCTGTGCTGTTTACACGAGGGTCTCAACACTCTCTTCCATAGCTGACCTGTAACTCAGAGTCGGTGTTAGACAGTTAATGGCTTTAGAGAGTTTTGCTTCATCAGCAAAAAAAACCTTGCATGTGTTCTATTATTGACAGACCTTTTAGGCAGCGGTTCAACAGGACTCGTTGGGTCATATTTCTGTTCATCAAATGGGCGTCACATCTCTCCTCTTGCCTAATCACCACCCATGTCTATGATCATCAAGGGTTTGAAAATCGTTACGTCCTTAAAAAATCACGAAGTTAGGGTTGCTTAAAGGTATATATCATATATCATCGTATATATCATCAATTTACATTACATATATCACATTGGACAGCGCATTTCTTAAAGCATGAAATTGTATGGAAGTCTCTCTAGAGTTATGACTGTTTAGCCTGTGTTCTGCTCCTCTCTTTCACCAACCGTCCCTGGGGGAGGGGATCCCTCACTGAATTGCTCCTCCCGAGGTTTCTTCAATTTTTTTTTATCCCTAGCGAGTTTTTCTGGGAGTTTTTCCTCGTCTTTCTTGAGGGTTTAGGTTGGTTGAGGGGCAGTTCTATGGGAGTATGTGAAGCCCTTTGTGACATTGCTTGTAAAAAGGTCTATACAAATAAATGTTGATTTGATTTGATTATTTGTCAAGCATGGCATTTATTTATTCATTCTGAATGTCCTCCAAATGTGGTTTCTTTCAACACTTTGAGCATCACGAACATTTTGGTTTAAGGATGACGTAGCCTACAATAATACATATAATACATGAATACAGTGTTAAAATAAGATACAACCTTTATTTTATAAATGCTGCTCCTTTCTCAACAAGCCTTACTTATTACTAGGTATAATTTCTCTCGTTCACTACATTGTGTCGTTTTAATGAGGTGCAGCAAAACTGACTTTGAAAATATTTTCAATCTTTATTATAAAAACCGAATGAACAAGCAGACAAACAGAAGGATACAATTTCAATTTCATCACAGGCCTTTACATCAGTTTTTTTTACAGTACATTTTATTGACATGCCGTATTACAAGACTGCCTTTAACATCTCCCCCAGTAATCTACCAACATTTTACAATGTATTTTTATTTTTTACTTTTGTCACCAAAGGCACTGTTGTTTTATTGGTAAAAAAAAAAAAAAATCCCAGATGTGAATTATTGTCTTGACATGAAGTGAACCTTGTGGTAGCTTTTCTACAGTAACTCCAGCGGTCTCCAGGCCCTAGAGAGGATAGTGGCTCCGGGGCTCCAGCAGCTCTCTCTTCCCGTAGGTGCTGGATCCCACGTTAGTGGGGGCGTACACCGTGCCGATGGTGTTACTGGAACGAACCAGGAAGTCCGCCAGCCGCTGGGTCACACAGGTGGCTGTGTTGCATTTCCGCTTCTCTAAGTGGTGGCTGAGAGGGAAAACGGGATGATCATAGAGTTAAAGTTAAACAAGCTATTACAAGCTTTTACTGTTACGCAAATGCAATGACGCAAAATCACCTGTTGCCCGCTGCCAGCTCTCTCTGGGGACGTGCGCCCACCAGCCTGAGGAAAGGATTGGAGCCCAGTTCCGGCAGGATCCAGTCCTCCTCCCTCTCCGGGGGGGCAGCAGCGCTTTCCTGCCCGCTCGATATGGGGCTTAAGTACCTGAACACCCGGAAAAGAGGCAGGCAAGTGTCAGAGCGGTTCAAACCCACTCACCGATACACACTTCAAATCATCACTCAATCTTCGAGTGGCCTCTCCACAAGCAGGACAATTGCGCGTCCTCTGTTGTCCGCCACGTCCTCCACTTAAACCGGACAGCGCACCGACGCTTCTACACGACGCTATCCGTCTCACAAGGCGACTTTATACTGCCCCAGGTCGTGGACTTCGATTATAGTTCAAGATGATCAGCCATTTCAATGATGCCAATCTGATAATCGGTCACTGAATTGAGGGACTCGATTGGGGGGACCCCCACACACACACGCACTTAACCTTAAACGGCACACGTTGTTTTGGAAGAAGAAAATGACACTGAAAATGACACTGAAAATGACACTGAAAATGACACTGAAAATGACACTGAAAATGACACTGAAAATGACACTGAAAATGACACTGGCAAACATGATATCAGAGGGTCAGGTACCTGTTGCTGGGGTGGGCGTTCACGCATGGCAGCAGGTCAAGAGGAATGATCAGAAGCACAAGAAGCCTCAGGTGATACATATTGCACGAGGGTTTCCTTAAAAACAAAACACAAAAACACACAATTTGACATTTTATGAACTCTCATGCTGATTAATCATCGTCTGAGTTCCTGAAATATCCAGGTTATCATCTCTAAACAGCCCCCAACACAAAAAGCAGAACAAAAATAACTGCAGAAAGCAGAAATATAAAGATATGTCCTCTAGCAATGGAACAACTTAAAAAAAAACATAACATAAAACAACATAAAAACCAAAGTGCATCACAAAGAGCAAAGTAGAGACTTTGTGAGCTGCAGCACACATCTCGCAAACTGGTTCCCATCAACCTCCATCCAGTGAGACAATCAAACAGAGAGAAATTGCCCAAAAGAAACGGGTTTGCAGACTCACCCTCAGTATTTGAGCCCAGTAGCCTTTGTTGTTCCAGAGAGATCCTAGATCAGTGGCCGGCTTTAGTCTGGCTGTCACACACACATACACACACACAACACAGTCTCACACTGTTATAGGCTTCACCGACAACCACTTGTGACATCAGTCCCTCCAAATATAGCCTCGCCTTTCCATTAACAGGGATGGGGGTTCACTTGAAGACACAACTAGGGTCGAATTCCCTACACACACACACCGCACGTACATGCACACACACATACGCGCGCACACACGTCATCCTCCTTATCATCACCTTCGTCATCCTCATCACCATCCTCATCGGCGCAGTACGTTGGTCTCAATCTGGAGTTGAAAACAGAGAAACAAGGAAAGCAGGCATTTTTCCATCATGATATGAAGTGTACGGACTGACAAACTCAGAGTCCTCTCTCTCTCTCCACCTCCCAGCACATGCAGACCTGATGAAACGTACATACAGGAAAGCATGTTAGAAACTATACTGTGGACGGAATGTTTAGAAAGTGAACTTGGCTTTAAATCATTGAGCGGTGTCATCCTTCCTCCACCAAGGACTGGGAGTCAGATGGCTCAGTGGTTAAGGCGTTGGCCTCATGATCGGAAGGTTGTGAGATCGAGCCCCGGCTGTGGCTGTTGTGTCCTTGGGCAAGGCACTTCACCCTACTTGCCTCAGGGAGAATGTCACTGTACTTGCTGTAAGTCGCTTTGGATAAAAAGTGTCTGCTTAATGTAAAATATAAATGTAAGGACATCCCCAATTACATTTCTTGTAGAAATGTGCAGTTCAGGAAAACCTCCCTGATCACGACTGCAGATCTTAATGAAAGCTGTCTACTTGTCATTATGTCTACCATCATAAAGTGTGTGGGCTCTGACATGGAACCCACCCCTCACCCCCCAGACCTCCTCTCTCCCCAGACCTCCTCTTCCTCAGACCTCCTCTCTCCCCAGACTTCCACTCCCCCAAGACCTCCTCTTCCCCAGACCTCCTCTTCCCCAGACCTCCTCTCTCCCCACAGGCATGCCCCTCAGTGGGCTTGTGTCAGGGCCGGCTCCTGGTAAGTGCAGGGCTCTTCCCGCAGCCCTCAGCCTGGGGACATGGAGGTGAGGCGCTGGTGGGACTGGCTTAATGGAACCCTGTCCCTCTGTCCATCCATCCTGTGTGCCTTCCAACAGACTCCCGCAACACACACAAACGTTTGTGCGCGCACACACCTGCAACTTTACATTTACATTTATTCATTTAGCAGACGCTTTTATCCAAAGCGACATACAGTAAGTACAGGGACATTTTCCCTGAAGCAAGTAGGGTGAAGTGCCTTGCCCAAGGACACAATGTCACATAGCCACATCCGGGGCTCGATCTCTCTGAGAGTCCCTGTAAGGTCTAGACTGGCAGAGCCATCTTGTCTGCTGGAAGAGAGCAGACAGAACAGAGATGAGGAGTTTGAAGTAGGTGGGTGGCTTTGAGGAGGAGTCAGAGAGACACATCTTGTGTGAGAATAGAACACAAGCTGAATATGGAGGACAGGGTGGATTTCATGTATTCCACGACTTCTCTGGTGTCAGTAGGCTTGTGTGCTTTTGTGCCCATGCTAAATGAGTAACCTATCATTTCCAACATGTAAGACAGTGGTTCTCAATTCCTGGTCCTCAGGGTCCCACTGTCCTGCATGTTTCCCCCTTCTAACACACCTGATTCAAATAAACTGTCATTATCAGGCTTCTGCTGAGCTTCATAAGGACCCATTCATTTGAATCAGGTGTATTGGAGAAGGGAAACATCTAAAACATGCAGGACAGTGGGTCCTGAGGACTGGAATTAAGAACCACTGACAACATTTCCTCGATATATTTGATTCCCCTCATTACTTTTGAACCTTTGTACTGTATTTTTGTCCCAATAAAACCAATATAACTGTAAGCACCATTCAAACTCCTGTACTGTCATCAAGTGGCGAGTCAGCCTTATTGCAGTACAGATACTCACATTACCTCGTGTTGGCTACACTACCGTATCCATTTGTTCCCATGGCGATGCAGGTGAGGAAATGATTACAATACGTTATTATGAACCAACACACTCTGTTCTGTAGGTCAGAGGTCAGAGATCACAGTCAAGGAGGGTGATGACATGCACAAGCCCTCTGTTAATGAAATAGAGGAGGTTCATGTAATCGGTCCATCAAACAGACACTCTCTTTCTCTCTTTCTCTCTGTCTGTCTCTCTCTCTCTCTCGTTCCCATTATAATAACGCACGTGCTCTACACTTGGGACTGAATTAAAAGCCTGACTCACAGATGGCATCATTAAATAGTTTTGCTCACTGCTGTTTGGACAACATAGGTGAACCGAAAAATCACATTTATGAGAGTATGCGTCCCACTCATTTATAATGGTCATTGGGGTCTTAGCGATAACAGTAGCTTTAGTGCAGATAGACTCCATTTTTTTATTACAACGTAGAACAAACTTTTCTAACAACGGGAATGTTTTACAGAGGTGTCTTTGCCGACACTGTCCCAAAGGTGTGCATCTTGGACAGGGAAGGCTGCAGTCAGTGTGTGTGTGTGTGTGTGTTTACATTGCACTACCACTCTTTAGCAATGCTGTTTGTCTGTTTAGATCTGCAGACTGCTAGAACTGCCTTTAGCTGCCTGGCCTGTTCCTGGGTGCCAGCTGGTCCTCCGTGGTCGCAGTGGTCATCTCTCCAGGAGAAGTCTCCCCCTCTTCTTCCACTGACCCGTTGGCCTGCTCATGGGACCCTCCCTGCCCTCCTCCTCCCCCTGGAGAGCGCTGGACCTGGGCCTTCTGTTGCCCTTCTGCCTGGCTCTCCTCCTCCTCCACCACCGCCTTCTCCCCTGTGTCAGGCTGAGGAACATCGGTGGCTGTCCCTGTGTGACCGGAGGGGGGCTGTGCCTCCATGTCTGTGTGAGGGGGGGGTCCTTCAGTATGGAGGTTTGCACGCACCCCGTCCTGTTCCAACTCGGCCCTCCCTTCTGCAGGGGTCTGTCCTGGGTCCTCGGGGTGTTTGGTGGGAGTCTGGAGTTCCATGCTCGTGTTTGGGGAGCCAGGCTGTTCCAACGGCTGGGCCCCTTCCTTCCGGAACTGCCTTCGGAGGAGGATGATGACGGCAATGACGAAGATGTAGGACGAGCCACTGAGACAGGTGATCAGTCCCAGGAATATCACTCTGTATGCAGAACACAGGGTACATCACAACACTGGCCAGAGCACACACACTCACACACACAAAAGCACACTCACACAATCAAACAGACGCTAATGCACAATTACAAGCCACTCCCATCAGCCATGCACTTTCAATCTGTTCAGGAAAGGCACCGGAGACAGCTGACTGCCCCCCTACAGATCTCTGTCCCAGGCAGGTCATCCAGCCCTACCTGTACATATCTGAGTCGTACATCCGGCAGGCTCCCCTCCCCCCACACTTCTTCACGCCCCACTTCAGACACGTCGAGTCGATCAGAGCCCCGAAGTACACAGGTGCTGGGATCCCCCCTACAGTCCCCCCCCCCCCCCCCGAGAGCAGAACAGGTCAGTAGGGCACCTGAGACTAGACACACCCTAGAACGTGTACTTCATGTCGAAACGCCAGCAGAGGAAAAAAAGGAGGTTTACCTAGGGTTCTGATCACCAGAGTCTGGATGCCCAGGGCCAAGGATTTCAGCTCTGGCTTGATGCATCTGAGTCAGAATCATTCATGTTAGAACATGCTCGCTGATTGGGGAGGGGAGGGATATTTGGAGTGTCACTGACCGGATGATGACCATGTATCCTGGAGTGGCTCCCAGAGAGTTGATGAAGGAGCTGAGGACGGACACGGCCATGTAGGAGGTGAAGCTGCGGCTGCAGTCTCTGCTGCGAGGACACTGGCCCAGAGACACAGAGGCGCTGCCCCCTGGAGGCCAGGAGGACACACAGCTGCAGTTGTGGAACACCTGGGAAAATAGACACAGAGAATATAAAAAACAAACAGACGAAATAGACAAAAATAATACTTATTTTATCCTGCAAGAACTGGTACGCTGTTAAGTAATATCAAAAGAACATTAGATATTAGAAAAATTTTGATATTTCAATTCAGGGACCAGCATGTCCGTCATTCAAAACCACATCAGCCGTTCCACGTTGTTCTGCGTCCCTGGGTTACCGTGGTCTTGCCAAAGCCAGACGACGCGACGCAGCCGGCCAGACACGGCGACATGTACGTGATTCCGTTCTGCGCGCAGACGGGGTCCCACTCCCTGGCCGAGCAGGAGCAGCCCTGGTTACACTCCGAAAACAGATCACTGTCGTTATAGTACAACCCTGGGGTCCTGGAGGGGGGGGGGGGGGGGGGCACAGGTCACCACCACACATCTGGTATTACCCGCTACGCATACAACGGTAAGGCTCTGGTGAGATCTGGTGTCGTGGGGGGTGCGATCGGGAGAGAGAGATTCGGCGATCTCTGCTTACCCGTTGTAGGACGCGGTCAATCCAGCCATGGGCACGTTGTCGCACTTGGTGCCGAACTGGAGGAGGAGGAGGAGGTAGGCGAGGAAGGACGTGACAAAGGAGAGCTGGGCGCCAGAGACGACGCCCAGTTTGTACCTCTTCATCAGCAGCCCGCCCAGAAAGATCCCAACAGCGACCACTGGCAGGTTCAGCACGCCTGGGAGGAAGGGGGCAGAGATGTTAGGCTTTCCCTGGAATACATTCCAGGACATTCATTCATTTAGCAGCAGACGCAGGACGCTAATCATAACAACCAGATAGTCCCCTAACCCTAACCCCAAACACTGCGGGTAGTCAGATTATAAAGCGCACAGGCTCGGAAAACCGAACAAGTGCCTGAGGGAAGAACCACAAGAGCATTCGGTTAAACAAATATCCAGTCAGAATCTGACAGTTAAGGGCTGCTTTGAAATTGTATACGTATGAACCTGTGTCTCTCTCCTTTCCCTTAATTGTTGCTTCCATCCATTTCCCTCCTGTTCTAGAAAGTCTACATCTATGCTGGAATAATGAATACGATCTTTTGATGCCGCAACGAGCAGACAGAGGTCATGTGACTGACCAATGAGGAAGTTGGCTCTGGAGGCTGACTGTCCGAACTGCTGCTCCATGTACTTGGCCTTGAAGGTGAGCAGGCCTATAAAGGAGTTGAACTTCAGGATGCTGCCACACAACAACAGGAAGTAGGCTGGAGTTCCCAGCAGCCTCTTCAGGGAGGGCAGAAAGCCTGAGGAAAATAACAGCAGACCCAAAATGGCCGTCGCTTCTTGATGCTTGATGTTTCTTTATAAGACTTTGTAAAAGCTTTTACTGCTCACACATCAAACGTTGTCCTTTGTCTACTGCTTTCCTGCCAGCGTACCTTTGGCAATTTCCGCCATCTTCATGTTGTTGTGGTTGGTGCCGTTCTCCACCCCCTCTGGAGCGTCCGAGGGGGGCTTGTTCTCCTCGCCCTGCTTGGGCAGCGTGCGGGGCAGGAACCAGAAGGGGATGCTGGCTAGGAGTAAGATGATGGAGGAGACGAAGAAACCCATCCACCAGGCCCCCACCCAGCGGGCGTCCTTAGGGCTGATGGTCACACTCTCTGGAAGACACACACACCAGCAACACCACACCCGTTTCCCTTTCACAATAAAAGCACAAGGCACCCTTTACCCTTTCACAATAAAAGCACAAGGCACCCGTTTCCCTTTCACAATAAAAGCACAAGGCACCCGTTTCCCTTTCACAATAAAAGCACAAGGCGCTCATTGACACTTACCTCTAGTACATAGACAGACAGAGATTTTTATGTGTGCAGCTTACCAATATCAACATGTCCGATATCGACATAGAGCCTGGCACAGTAGGACCCAAGTAGAAATCCAAACATGGGACCCAACAGAGTGATAGTCTGCAGACAAGCTGCCAATCACATTACAGAAACCTCAGACCAATGGAACGACACGGAATGACACCACTTCCTGATTAACGTCCACACACTCGACAGAGAGAGATAGCTCACCTATGTAAAAGGGGGAGTTCTCGGCTTTGGCAAAGTCGTCGATGTAGGAGATACCGAGGGGAGTGACCGGGGTCTCTCCTATGCCTCTGAGGGCATTCCCCAGGAACACATAGATCCACATGTGGGAGCTGGAGTCCTTCACACAGACTGTCCACACACACACAAACACACACACACCTTACGATTCCCAATACTGGACACGAAACACAGAGAGGGGGGAAAGCTGGAGAGGATACGATGACCCTACCTGTGTTGCTGTCAGCAGATGTCTCCATCAGCACCTCTGCAACCACAGAGGCCTGTCTCATGGGATGAGCACAGGGAGCTATACTGACGTTCTCGTTCTCCGAACCCTGGATGACCGTGTCAAAATGATACCTACGGGAGAGACACATCTCAGTCACGCCTTGAAGCTCTTTTCCTCGGCCGTTTTGACCCGAACTCATCCCGTCCCGGCGTCATCCCACCGTCCCATGAAGAAGTGTGGCAGGCCGGTAAGGAAGGAGCCCACAGCCATGAGGAAGCAGCCCATGCCGATGAGCCTGGGCCGATGCAGCTTGGCTCCAAAATGGCTGACCAGAGCCAGGAACAACAAGTTACCTGCAAACAGCCAAGACAAGAAAGGATTCAACACCTTCTGAAACCCGCTGAGAGTCAGGTGAGAATCCCAAAACCTCAGGGTTGTATCAATACGTTCTTAACCTGGCGACAGAATGTATCTCAAGGCTTAACGGACATCGGGCAAGGCACTTCAGGGAGAATGTCCCTGTACTTCCTGTGCCTGTTTGCTGCGAAGGAGTTTCCTCCGGGATTAATAAAGTATTCTGATAAATTGCTTTGGATAAAAGCGTCTGCTAAATGAATATTTATCTAGAAGTGAAGGTGAGTAGGGGGGAGACAGGGAGTAGGTGATGGCGGGGCGGGTACCCATCTCGAAGCTGCCGTCGATGAGCCCGATGGTGGAGCTGGAGAGGTCGAAGCGCCTCTCGATCTGAGTGATGGAGCTCTTCATGTAAGTCCCTGCCAGGGCCTTGGAGAAGTAGGCAAAGGACAGAGCGACGATGAACATCTGTGGAGGAGGAGAAGACCTACAGGTTAGACGGGTTCTACAACCTCATCACCCATCATGATAGCTCCAGCTCGACACGTTCACTTGGGGAAAACCTTCAAACGAACGTTTGATATTGGATTCCAGTCCTATAAAAGCAGTTTAAGGTCACACACATTGGTTTTCCACAAGTAGAGAGAAAAATAAATATAAGGGAAAGATCTCAACAACCACATGACAGAGATGTGTTGTGATGTCCAATGTTCATTTACTTCTTTTCTGTTATTTGTTTAGCTTCATCTCTTTAGTGACCTTGAGTGTAGAACAGCAGGCTGGTTTGGAGGTCTTCTGGTCAGGGACACACAGCGCCTGCTGGCTGGTCAGCTTGTCTCTGTCCTCTGCTGGATCCCCCATCGCCGAAGCTGCCTCTTTCTGCCTTGAGAAACACACACGTTCACACAGAGCTGCCTCTTTCTGCCTCGAGAAACACACACGTACACACAGAGCTGCCTCTTTCTGCCTCGAGAAACACACACGTTCACACAGAGCTGCCTCTGTCTGCCTCGAGAAACACACACAGGAGACAGGACGTTGCATGAATGTTTTCCTCTTCCGAAATACAAGCATGTTTTAATTCTTCTCAGTGAGTAAATAATATGTGTCCTGCCCTGGCCCTCAGATGCTCATCACAGCGGGAGGGAGGGCAGGAGGACACACAGGGCAGGTGATCTGTGGAGAACTGAAATCCTCTGGCAGAAGCTGAAGTAACCCAGTTGCAGCTCCATGGAGGGTTTATCCACAGTGAAACTGGACGTCTCATGTGGAGAGACTGAATAAAATATACTTTTAGTTTGGTAGTGGGTTCTGTCTCCAAGGACACCTGGCTCTTGTCTAGGTTGGGTTACAATGTCAAAGACGCTCTTTGTCTTAATTCAACTCTCCCCTACAGGAAATCACAGTGACATGCAAGTATCGTTTACATAAACGTCCACCTGACAACACCATGCTTCACACACACGCCGTCTCTCCAATATTAGTGTGACTGGAAGAAAGTAAGACCATTCTATTGTCCTGAGGAAGGTTACCTACTTTGGCTCTTCAAGAATCTGAGTTGGCTTCTTTGCGACGTCTGCAGCTGTCAGGTTAAGACCTTTGGATCCATGATCGACCACGAAAAGCTGATATCAAACTCAGTTTTCTGGGTCAGAATAGAGAGACGATGTTCTGGACTTGAGTCTGTGTCGCCTGTGGAAGTAATGAAGAAATGCAGGGGCAGTTTCACTGTTTTCTGGTCTTACTTTGATAATCCCCTTCAGGTTTAGTCTGGTTAAGTCTCCCACCCAAAGCGCAGGCCCCTGGAATCTCATTCATTATGAAAAAACACTTGCACAGTCAACTGTACAAGCACCCTTACAAGACCCTACACACACACACACACACACATACCTGCAGAAATTCTCTCATTCTCGCTCTCCTCGGACACTCTCTCTCTCCTCTCTCTCTTTCTCTCTCACTCACTCTCTCACACACACAGACATAAACTTCACTAAATTACTCAACTTTCAGAATGTTAGTTCTACATGTAGTCATCCTGTTGCGAGTATCTGCACGAGTTCCTTACCTGGTGGACTGCGGCTCGGATACGATCCCTCGACTCAGCCCGGCCTGAGCTCCCAGCTCCTCTCTCTCTCCCTGGTGTCTTCTGCGCTGCAACGTGCCGTGTCTCAGCGTGGGTGCGCTCTACGTGTGTGTGTGTGTGTCCGCTGTCCTTCTGCAGCCAGACCTCTGGAGGCCCGGGGCTGGAGCAGGCAGGCTGCAGCGCTAAAGAGGCGAGGGCCCAACAAAAGGCCCGGGCAACTTTCTATTCCGCACACATGCCGACCCAGGAGGGGACGGCAACAAGCGAACAGAGGAGGGGAGGGAGGAGGAGGGAGGGAGGAGGAGGGAGGAGGAAAGAGGGATACCAGGCAGTGTGTGTTGGGGGGGGAGGAGGAGGAATGTGACAAAGGTTAAGAGGAGGGAAGAGATGGAGAGAGGATGGGGGAAAAAATAGACTCTACATGAATTCTTCCAGCTATCCATTTCCCCCCTCAAAACTAAACCATTTTAACATGTATAGTTCCCCAACTCTAGTAACCTTTGGCAGATTTGTAACTGCATATCTGTACAGTAGACACACAAGGGTGCCTGACATTTCATTACTGGTTACCCAACTAAATCAACAAAGCCCAATTAGTCCCTGTGACCTACTGGGCGTCCAGACTTGGACCGGTGCCAGCTCTACAGTGTGATGCACAAGAGGAGATCTGGGCCTGAGTCAAGGAATTTGTTATTAATGCATTAACCAGCATGTGGTTCAGGCCAGCAGACAGACAGGCTGTGAGGCGTAGAGTCAAGCAGACAGACAGGATTTCAGGTAGAGACAAACAGACAGACAGACGGGATGCTGGGTAGATAGAGAGGCTATCAGATAGGTAGGCAGACAGACAGGCAGGCAGGGAGACAGGCTGTCAGGCAGGTAGGCAGACAGACAGGCTGTCAGGCAGGTAGGCAGACAGACAGGCTATCAGGCAGGTAGGCAGACAAACAGGCTATCAGGCAGGTAGGCAGACAGACAGGCTGTTAGGCAGGTAGGCAGACAGACAGGCTATCAGGCAGGTAGGCAGACAGACAGGCTATCAGGCAGGTAGGCAGACAGACAGGCTGTCAGGCAGGTAGGCAGACAGACAGGCTATCAGGCAGGTAGGCAGACAGACAGGCTATCAGGCAGGTAGGCAGACAGACAGGCTGTCAGGCAGGTAGGCAGACAGACAGGCTATCAGGCAGGTAGGCAGACAGACAGGCTATCAGGCAGGTAGGCAGACAGACAGGCTGTCACGCAGGTAGGCAGACAGACAGGCTATCAGGCAGGTAGGCAGACAGACAGGCTATCAGGCAGGTAGGCAGACAGACAGGCTGTCAGGCAGGTAGGCAGACAGACAGGCTATCAGGCAGGTGGGCAGACAGACATGCGAACCTGCAGCTTTAGCCTCACTGGAGTTTTACGGATTAAGGTTTAAGAGCCCAACACATTCCTGCACAGGGAAACAGAGGAAAGCTCTCAGCAGATTTGTACAATCCTGATCGTTTATTGGACATTAGACACACAAATGAAGCACTTCTTCATCCGCCACATCTTCACTTGGTTATAGGACAGAATGAGTGATACTTCATGCTTTGAAACGGGTGTTCATTTCACAGTTTTACTGTCTACAGGCCTTGTTCACGTTGGATCTTAGGTGCATTCTAATATGTCCAGTTGAAATATTTGTCCACGATCTAGCAAAGACAGTTGCTGTCTACAGCGCCACCCAGTGGTCATGAGTAGATACAGTCTTTGTTCAGAACACGCTTGCATGATGTCTTATCGAGGTCATTGTAGCAACAAAACAAAAACTGCCAAAATGAAAATGTCCTAATTATAGCTGTACACATCTTAATATTGATTGACACCAGTCAAACTGAAAACAGAGATTTTTAAAAACAAGTATTCAGTACTTAACTAACTATAGGTCTTCTTTTTCCTACCAAAAAAATACTTCTAAACAGCACCAAGCTGGAAGGGTCCAGAAACACAGCCATGAGGAGGGGTCTGGAAGATATGTGAATATTATGTAACAAGAGCTTTCAAGACAGGCCATTGTTAAAAGTCCAAGGCTTCTATGTGTCTAGCTCATAATTACAGTATGTACAATAGTCCTTCAGTAAAGTTCTGTTCCACGTTTATTGATATTGTTAGCCTGTATGTCAGGGGTGTGTGTGTGTGTGACATTGAAACGCCACCGAAATAGTTGGTTTTGAATAAAACTTGCGTCACGTTCGGTGTGTACGCAGTATTAATGTTTTTATATGTACATATGAGTCAGATGGCTCAGCGGGTTAAAGGCGTTGGCCTTGTGAGCGAAAGTTTGTGAGTCCTTGTGCAAGACACTTCACCCTACTTGCCTCAGGGAGAATGTCCCTGTACTTACTGTAAGTCGCTTTGGATAAAAGCGTCTGCTAAATGAATAATTGTAATTGTACATATGTGTGTGTGTGTGTATGCGTGGGTGCATGTGTGTGTATGTGGGTGCATGTTTGTTTGGGCAGTCTTTCTTGGAGGTTGCTCAACATCACAACCTTTCCTGTGCTGTCTAGATAGTGCTCTCCTTCTCCAGGGCCTCCTTGTTCTTCTCCGTGTGTGAAGAACCGCTGGCGTCGCCCTCCAGAGCCTTGGCCTTGGCCTCGCTCCTCAGAGCCAGCTTCTTCCGCCTCTTGGACAAGCGGTGGTAGAGGACGCCCCACAGCACGTACGACAGGGAGTACAGGCCGAGAATGAGGCCCAGGAATGTCACTCTGGAAGCGGGCAGAACGACAGGGTCACCTCCTGTCCTTGCTGTGATGTGAAATGTGTCTAGGCTT
Source organism: Protosalanx chinensis (assembly GCA_030340685.1). Lineage (NCBI taxonomy): Eukaryota > Metazoa > Chordata > Actinopteri > Osmeriformes > Salangidae > Protosalanx > Protosalanx chinensis. The sequence goes on along the minus strand of CM059335.1, from coordinate 319,975 downwards.
GGAGTTTAGGGTTATGTTGCGTTCCCGTTCCAGCAGAGCAGTCTCCCCTGGGGGGCATTTCCTGTTACCTGAATGCGTGCGAGTCGTACAGTCGACACGCCCCTTTCCCTCCGCACCTCTTGGAACCCCATTTCAGACACGTCCTGTCAATCAAAGCTCCGAAGTAGATAGGCGGAGGGATGCCGCCTGTAAACACACACGCAGAACCATCCATCACGATCTGCCGCAATTCAAAAACTGACCAGTTCCAGAACGAGAAAGTCCATCTATTTTGCTCACCCAGCGTCCTAACGATTAACGTTTGCATGCCCAGAGCCAGGGACTTCAGATCCGGATGTATGGACCTAAAACACAGAGAGAGAGACAAGCTACAAACCCCTCTACTGTACTGATCTCATGTGGCTCAGCGGTTAAGGCGTTGGGCTAGTGATCGGAAGGTTGTGCGTTCGATTCCCGGCTGTGGCTAAATTACGTTGTGTCCTCGGAGCAAGGCACTTCACCCTACTTGCCTCAGAGGTGGGAATGTCCCTGTCTTTGCTGCAAGTCGATCTGCATAAGAGCGTCTGCTAAATGTAAACGTTGACGCGGTCGATCCCCAGCTCGGATGAGGGCGAGCAGACGAGGGCTAACCTGAGGAGGACGATGTAGCCGGGCGTGGCCCCGCAAGCTGATACATAGGCTCCCACCACAGACGCAGCCATGTAGAACTTAAACATGAAGTCACAGTCGCTCTTCCTGGGACACTGGCCCAAGATGGCCGACATGTTCATAGCTGGGGTGCTCATCTCCGTCACGCACGTGCAGTTGTGGAATACCTGGGGGGGTCAGAGGTCAGGGGGGGGGTCATCGAGAGTGGTCGAGTGCCTGTGTGTCCAATCACTGAGGCGTTCATACCATAATTAAAGATCAAAAAGAGAATTCCATTTTAAAATCATGTTGAGGCAGATTTGTGGGGCTGGTGGTTTACAGCTTGATGTGTGACCTATGTAATTAAAGTCTCTCTGAGATGGGTCAGCAGGTCAGGGATATCACCATGGAGACAGACCTACAGTATCTATATACACATCAAACAGGTACCAGTGGATTGAATAGGTTGACGTACTACGGTGCTCTTTTATCCATCTCTCTACACATTCATCTGTCTGTCAAGCTGTGTATGACTGTGGCCTGGAGTGTGTGTGTGTGTGTGGCCTGGAGTGTGTGTGTGTGTGTGTGTGTGGCCTGGAGTGTGTGTGTGTGTGTGGCCTGGAGTGTGTGTGTGTGGCCTGCAGTGTGTGAGTGTGTGTGTGTGTGTGGCCTGGAGTGTGTGTGTGTGTGTGGCCTGGAGTGTGTGTGTGTGTGTGGCCTGGAGTGATTGTGTGTGTGTGTGTGGCGGTGCCCATCCCACCATCTCTCTGCCCATTCCTGTTGAGGTCTGGCAGCCGGCCAGGCATGGTGAAGCGTAGGTCATGCCGTTGTAGGCACACACCGGGTCCCAGCGCCGCAGAGAGCAGGAGCAGCCTACATTACACTGAGACAACAGGCTCCCCTGCTCATATGACACTGCCGAAGCCCTAGCAGAACCAACACACACACAAACCAGGTTCATAAGGTTCCATCTTGTACTATACAGCTGTCCATTCGTCTTAAATCACTTTAATCTGTTCATACCCTGTATATTCTGATTATACTGTTCATACTGTGTATATTCTGAGTATACAATTACAATGATATACTCAGAAGTTTTGCACTTCTGGTTGGATGCAAACTGTATTTCGTTACCCTGTACTTGTACCTGTGTAATGACAATAAAGTTGAATCTAATCTAATCTAATCATGTTCGTAATGGACAACTATGAAGGTTTATAACAACAACCATGAAGGTTTATAACAACAACCTTATGGCAGCCTGGGTTTGTGAACGCACCCCTGGTAGGAGACGGTCAGGCCGGCCACCTGGCTATTGTCGCAGGACAGGAAGTACTGGACCAGGAGCGTGCAGAAAGACAGGAAGGAGGCGCCGATGGACATCCTGGCTGCTCCCAGAATGCTCAGCTTGAAGAATTTCATCACCAGACCTCCTGTGATGATCCCCAACGCCACCACAGGCAGGTTGATCGCCCCTGGGAGGTCACACACACACACAGGATACATGAAATAACAGCTCATCATAGATCCCCATACCCCTAACTAACACCAGGGTACAATGAGCCAGCTCTACCTATCAAGAAGATAGCCTTGGAGGGAGACTGGCCGTAGACCTGCTCCATGAACTTGGGTTTGAAGGTGATCATGCCGATGAAGCCGTTGACCTGCACCAGGGAGGTGCAGAGGATCAGCAGGTAAACGGTGCTGCTGAACAGCCTCCGCAGGGACGGGACAAAGTCTGGACACAAGGGTGACATTGTTGACTGAACGTGTAAGAGCAACAAAAGAGAAAGAGATACCAGTGAAAGACACCGTGAGCGTGGGAGGCAGAGAGATAAAGATAGTGTGCGAGACACAGCCTGTGTGTGTGTGTGTGTGTGTGTGTGTTTGTGTTAGAGAGAAAGCGAGCAAGAAAGAGAGAGTGTGGGAGAAAGGGAGGGAGAGAGACTCCACAGGTGAGGCATTAAAAGGGGCCAACACACGAAACTTTAGCCTGAATCTGTTTGATACGGTGACCTGGGGGCTGTTCCAGGTAGCAGGTTTAACAAAGTGCTTTTTAAACAGCTGTTTAACCCTGAACTCTGAGTTGAGTTTCTAAAAAATGGGAAACTCCGAACGTTCGGATCCAGAACAGCTGATATGAATGAGTCAACTCAACTCAGAGTACGTCAACTCTGAGTTTAGCGCATGCATGAGTAGACCCACATCCAATCATGCTCTTAAAATCCTCTCCTGGTGTAAAGCTATGCAAACTATATTTTGCTCGTTATCGATTGGCTGACCAAGGAAAGGACACCCCATGTCTGGAAACTGTGGATTGGTAGAGTTTTTCATGGAAAACCTGATAGTGAGCAGGTTAGTTTCACAGAGTTAGTTACCATGGCAATTTACCAAAGATTTTCATTACCCCTTTTTGTAGAACCCCAAAAAACTTTTCAGGGTTAAACATCTCAAAGTTTTCACTAAACTACCTGGAATACCCCCCTATGGTTATAAAACACATTAACCTATTACACCAAGTTACTGGTTAAGCTACCATAAATGCTCTATTTCAGGGTCCAGTGTCCTGCACATTTTGTTCCAGGTCTACAGGTCTGTTCCAGAGCTCACTCACCTCGGGCCATCTCAGCCATGGTGACAGGTTTGTCCTGTACTGGGTCACTGTTGCCTTCCAGGAGGAAGTTATCCTGCTCTCCCTCTGCAGCCTCCGGGTTTGGGTCCCGGCTCTGGTCCTTGCCCTGGTCCTTGCCCTGGTCCTTGTCTTGCTCCTGGCCCTGCTTAGGGAGGGTCTTGGGAAGGAACCAGAAGGGAATTCCAGCCAGGAGCATGACCACTCCAGTCAACAGGAAGCCCAGCCACCAGGCCCCAACCCAGCGAGAGTCCTTGTGGTTGATTGAGATTGAGTCTGGGTGGAGGGGAGACGAGAGACAGGAGAGAAAAGGAGATGTTGTTGCTCAATTATGGTGATGTCAGGCAAACCACTCGTGTAGTTCCACAAAGGATTCTTAATAAAACATCAGAAAAAATTTCGTATATAACAGATCATTGCGTAATATTATATCATAGAACAATTTATTGAACTTAATGGTAGGTGAATCACAAGCTCTAACACCAACAGCATTACAGCAAGTTCCAGTATCGCTACATGACCCTTGGCATGAATTTCCTAAGAGGAACTGTGGTGACCCAACTGCAAACAGGCCACAAACAAACACACTGTCCATCTATGTAGCAACGTTGGCAATGCCCCCAAAAAATAATATATATAAGGACCAACGAAAAGTCAATAAAGGACAATTTAAATGTTATTTGGTATAGAGGAAACAGCCTCTGTCAGACTTTCGAACACGGCAAACAGCCAACCCAAACATCCAGGACATCAGGAGGAGTGTTACCTAGATCCACTGTTCCAACGTCCACGTAGACCTTGGCCAGGAAGGATCCCAGCATGAAGCCGAACATGGGTCCTATGATCCCCACAGTCTGGATACAAGCTGAGGCAGGAAGAGAGGAGAGAAAGACCAGGGGGAGAGACAACAACCGTGTTCATCCACTGTTAAACTGAGTCACCGTCTTGGTTAACTTGGTTCATAAAGAGTTGAAGCTATCCTAGCCTTTAATCGCTAGAAAACACGTGAGATTGTTGCTAAGGTAACGTCCCCCCCAAGGTAGAAGACAAAAGGCGTTTGCCGTCCCTGTCGGCGTACCCAGGTAGAAGGCGGTGTTCTCCTCTCTGGAAAAGTCGTCCAGGTAGGAGACGCCCAGGGGCATGATGGGGGTCTCTCCGATGCCCCTCAGCATGTTCCCCATGAAGACGTAGATCCACAGGTAGGAGCCTGCCTCTTTCTCACATGCTGCCTGGTCCTCCACCGAGGAGGGGGCCTCGGCCAGGCTCAGGGTGTGGTTGGACATGCAGGGGAGGATCGTCTCGGTGGAGTTCACCTCCGAGAAGTGCTTGATACTCGTCTCATACTTATATCTGAGGGAACGAAGACCAGATGCTGTTGCAGAACCCTTCATTTGTGTGTATTTGTGTGTTTTTGTGACGGCTGTTGCAGAACTCTTGTTGTGTATGTCCGTGTGCCAGCTGTCGACTCACTGTCCCTGGAATAAATGCGGCAGTGCAGTGCAGAAGGAGCCCGCCGCCATGAGGAGACAGCCGGCGCCTATCAACCTGGGCCGGTGCATCTTGGCTCCAAAGTAGCTCACAAACGCGATCACCAGCAGGTTGCCTGACCAAAGAGAAAAACACACACACACGCCGAAACAAAGAACACTTCAGAAATACAATAAAGAAAGTGTCGAAACAGGTCCCAAAGATTATACTAAGATGGTTTACTTCAGTGTTTTTTTCTTAAAAGAGTCAAGTTTTGGGGGGGACCCTGTACTTACTGTAAGTCACTTTGGATAAAAGCGTCTGCTAAATGAATAAATGTAAATGTAAAGTTTGAGTGTGGTGATTCAGCCTGGAAGCAGAGGACATGCCCACCCATCTCGAAGCTGCCGTCGATGACTCCGATGAGGGAGCTGGGGATGTCGAAGCGCCTCTCGATCTGAGTGATGGAGCTCTTCATGTAGCTGCCCCCGAAGGCTTTGGCGAAATACACGAAGGACAGGGAGGCCAGGAAGAGCTGGGGGAAACAGACCACCTGACAGTTGGTGCTACAGCAAACCAGGTTAGCGTGACTTGGGGTTCGGATAACTGGTGCTGCTCTAAAGGCCTGTGACAGAAAGTGGATGTGAGGAAAGCCATTTCCCTAACAGCATCATGTTTATTAATGAATGACAGTAAGGGGGATTCAGGTGGTTCAGCAGTTAAGGCGTCGGGCGGGTTGCGATTTTGATTCCCGGCTGTGGCTACATGTCTTTGTGTCCTCGGGCAAGGCACTTCACCCTACTTGCCTCAGGGGGGAATGTCCCTGTAGTCGCTATAAATCGCTCTGGATAAGAGCGTCTGCTGGATGACTAAATGTAGAATTACCCAGCAGACTATGTAACCATGTTTGACTGGTGATCTTTCCCTCAATGCTCTTCACCTCTGCCCTCAGATTTAGATAAAAGTTTGTTTGCTCTTTTCCTAGTGTTCCTTTTCTGTGGGTAGTTTTTGTGAGCATGTAGTAAAAAAGAGTTAAAGATTAAAGACCCTGGGTGTCAGGCTAATCCCTTGTCTGGGTTAGCACAGTACTAAAAGTGCTTTACCACCAACCACTGCCAGTCACTTTAATGACATCACCATTCATGCAGAGTAGCCTTGTTTAAATCCAACCTGCTATTTGAAATGAGAGCATCTGGTTTACCTGAAAAGTAAATCAACCATCAGGACAGATCTTTTCGTCATTGATCAGTTCACTTCATGAATACAGTGGCATTCAGATGGATTGATTGAACTTGTACACAGGTTCTACACCAGGGATGGGCAACCTGGTCCTAGAGAGTGAGTGAATGAGATGTTATCAAGCTCCTTCATTAGAATCAGGTGTGCTGGAGCAGGGAAACATCTAGAACCTTGTGTGGCGTTCGATTCTGTGGGACTCACTGGACCGTTTTCTCGAAAGAAAAATAATACAATAATTTTTTTTATTTCTATAATTATTATAAGTCAGACTTTAAATGTAAAACGGATTTTCCTATTTAATGGAGAAATTTTTTTTAATTCATAAATGTTACCCTACAAAGGTAAAAAAACAACCATTAACAATATATACTGTTTATATTTTATGTAATTGGGACAAAGTAAACATCTGTAGAGTGTTTTTTTTTCAACTTAAAATGGTTTGATTGTGTTGAATTAAAACCCCCAAAATGCAACGAGTCCACCAGACCCACGAACACTGGCTGAGTCACAGAAAAATGAGCGCCACACGGGGCTTAAAACCTTCAGGACAGTGGCTCCCTAGGACCAAGGTCCCCATCCCTGTTCTACACCATCCAACCGCTAAAACCACTGAATCATGTTTTGAATACAAAGACACAGGTCCTCCTGCTAATATTATCTGCACAATTCCAGACACTTGCCCCTGACTAAAGCATGCAGGAGTAACAGCGCTGCCACCTATGCCAGGTTCATCTCTTTTGAAGCACCTGGGAAGGATGTAGTGACTGACCTTGAGTTTGGAGCAACAAGCCTCACGTGGTTTCCTGGCTTCAACACTCATGGTGACGGCGGGCGGGCAGGCAGGACCTGAGAGAGGACAGACAGATCAATCCACCTGAGGCACCAAGAAGGTGGCAAATCGAAATCCAAGACCGACTTCATGTAACACGTCTTCCCGCTGAAACTGCTGAAATTAACCAGTGACCCCTTAACAAGGGGTTGCTCAGCGACAGGATATAGTATTTCTCTCTCTTTAGAGATAGCAACACATAAGACATCAAACTACCGCTGCATTTAGAAGATACACAGTGCATCAATAACAATTGATTTAATAAAAAAAAAAAAAAGGAAAAGAAAAACATTCCTGAATTATTACCTGAAAAGCAGATGAGGTTGTTGTGCTGAGATGAGGAATGACTGGATGAGTGGTGAAGAGTTAGAGGTCTTGCTGATGGGACTTTGGTCGAAGTCTTATCGCAGCTATATTATAACATCAGTTCTAATCAGTAACCAAAGCCTGTCATGTGTGCTCGCTGAGCATGTCAACAGAAGGTCCCCTAAAAACATGTCGCGCCCCTGGCAAGAGCTGAGTACCTTCAAGGGACCCTGGGTAGTGGGGGGGGGGCATACACGCATACACACTCTCTCTCACACACGCTCACGCACAAACTCAATGAACCACCCTTAACACAGTTGTCACTCCAAAAGGTCAACTCTTAGAGTCCAACCGCACCTGAAGGAGATGAGACTGTGTCTAATAGCTTGCTAATGGAGGATTTTTTCTTTTCGTCAATGATCCAGTTCATGGGGAATTTAACTCCAGGATGAGGTTCGTCAATCTATCAATCCTTCTGTCAATACTTCCACAGGATTTCAACAAACAATTCACACCTTCTCACTGATTTATTTTTGGCCATCAATTAGCAGCTGTTAGTCTGATTATGTGTTATTTTAAGATTCATGCTTGTTCCTGTGGCCTAATAATGAATGCTTGCTCTAAGGCTTCAGACCATGACTAACACTAACCTGTATGATGAAACAGAGTCTTTGGAAACATCGGAAAAGTAATTAAGTTTCATAAACAAGCTCAAAGTTCAAATAAGTGTAATTAATTTAATGTAAATCAACATTACATAACATTATGTATTAATTTGTACATTAACAGCAGTAGACATAAAAAATACAAGTGGTGCGCATTGTTACTAGAATTACAAGTGCAGTGTGCATGTGTGCTTTTATAGACAAGTTCAAGGTGCTCCATAAAGTCTGACAACATCGTCAAACCAAGTGATAAAATGAAAAATCATGCTTGAAAACCTGAAATAAAAGACTTTCTCCACTCAGAAAGATAGCCACATTGCGGAAAACGTGTTCACATTTTGATCAAATCAAACGACATTCATATCATTATCTGGTTCAGTGCTCTTCTATCTAAGTGAATCAGGGCTGTGAAGGGTGGACTTGTGACAGGACCAGCCGCTGCTTCCTGTCTGCAGGGAGCTTTACCTCAGCACAGGACAACCTTTGCAGTGACAACTGGTGATATGCTTATACCGGAAATCTGTGAGTCCCTCAGCGCACGCCAGGCTCACGGTCTTCCACTGGTACTCCTGCTCTCGGCAACACTGGCACTGTTCAACCTGGATCACCCCTCCGACCAACACCCAGCTGAGGAAGAGGGGGACACGGGCGGTCAGACAGCCGTAAACAACCGGGCAAATGACCGCCATCTCATCGGGTGATTTCCATGGGGGTCTTACCTGGTCGCTGTGCCACACTGACCCTCGCAGATCGGTAGTTGGAGGGTGGCACTGCAGCCGTTCACTGTGATGTTGGCGATGGACAGCCTAGGGGCGCATGTCTGGTCACCTGAGGTTAGAGAGACGCAGAGAAAGAGCCGAATTGGATTCATGAATTTAACTACCAAAACGTCACACGACGTCACACAAAACCATAACAATTTTATTGCCAGTCATTAACAGTTTATTGATTAGCTACCGTTGAACTGTGAGGCATAAACCGTTTTTACCTCCACCACTAGATGGCAGCACTAAACTATCTGATAAAGACTTACACGTGTAGCAGCAATGTTGATCATCCCACAGCCTCCTCTCCTGAAAACAGATTAAAGTTAGAGTTAAAAGAGTTTAAACCACGAGTTTAAACCACCCGTGTCCAATCCTGGTCCTTGAGGGCCACTGTCCTGACAGGTTTAGATGTTTCCCTGCTCCAGCACACCTGACTCTAATGAATCGGTCATTATGAGGCTTCCATAGAGCTTGATAACAACCCATGCATTAGAATCAGGTGTGCTGAAGCAGGGAAACATCGAAAACTGTCAGGAAAGTGGCCCCTCGAAGACCACGACTGGACACCCCTGGTTTACACACACCACCACAAATATGTACAGGCCTGAATTGAATGTTTCGAGTTGTGCACCTGGGGACAGTCCTGATTGGGACAAACTTTGGTGTTTGCCTGAACGCCATCCATGGTACAGCTATAGGAGACACAGGGCTGGGCAGGGTGCGTCCATGTGTCTCCAACCTAACCGCACACAACACAGACACGCACAACAACGACAGACAATAATCAGAAAAACAGCAACCGGACATGGGTAAGCTGTGCAACGATATATCACCTATTAGTAAATAAGAATGAATCAAAACCATTTGAATGTTTTCTTACCCTGTACTCCATTCCTTCATGAGAGCATATCTTCTCAACTGCAAGTGATCAAGATCAATGAGTGCAAACGTCCAAATTTAGATCCTACATTTGGTCATTTATCAGACGCTCTTATCCAGAGAGACTTACAGCAAGTACAGGGACCTTCCCCCTGAGGCAAGTAGGGTGAAGTGCCTTGCCCAAGGACACAACGTCAGGGCACAGTCGGGAGTCAAACTCGCAACCTTCCGATCACTAGCCTGACGCCTTAATTGCTTAATTGCGCCTGACTCCCTAATTGCTCTCTAGAAAACGAGGTGTGTGTGTGTGTGGGGGGGGGGGGTCTCCGTACCGCAGACTTGCTCGTTGCAGCAGCCAGGGAGGAGGTGTGAGCTGCTGTTGCAGGCGGGGGCGGGAGAGGGAGGGAGGGGGACGCAATCCTCGCTTTTAGTCTGGTTGTTACACGTGCACATGTGACAGCTGGACTGCCAAGTCTCTCCGATCTGGGACACACAGACACAGAGCTTAAACATCCACGCATGATACACACACTTATAATGCCTATTAGGCCGGAACAGATATAGAGAAACAAACACTATTTAAATCAACTCCCACCTGTTTTGGCTCTCCAAGAGGTCCTTTACAGACTGAAAGACAAGGAGAGGGGACATTGAACAATAACATGACCACTAAAAACCATACACTTATGTAGAGATGTAAACCAAAATAAATGTCATTCTTATACACTACCAGTGCAAAGTTTGGACACATTGTCCCATTCATTTGAATGGGAGTGTGTCCAAACTTTGCACTGGTAGTGTATATCTAAAATCCATGCCTTAAATGTGTAAAATCCATGCATTTGTCATATTTCAAGGTCAAATATTTTTACAGATACACAATCAGTGGTCAAAAAGGCCTGGTCTACTGTACTGAACACCAGGCACGAAGAGGTTATTGTTTTGGACCCTCCTCCTCGTACTCACAGCTGCAGGAAGACACACAGGTGCTCTTGTGCCGCTCTGCTCTCAGAAGACCTTCAGGACAGAAGCAGCCACTCGTCATCTCCTCCAGAAGCTGGCCTGGGACAAGCTCGCTGCAGCAGGGAACGAAGGCCCAGTCAGACAGGAACACCACAGATTCAGAGGGCCTCACGTTAACGGAGGATCCCCCCAGAATGAGAAGACTTCCACTGATTAAGAAGCAAGGCTCCATCACTCACCCTCCCTGGCAGAAGCCGTCGAGCTGGTTTCGACACTCGCTGTAAATCTGCCCCTCCGGACAACCCGCATCTGAAAGAAACAGCCAAACATGTTCCAGAAATATTTAGATGCTGTAAAGGTTCATCAACAACCATATTATGATCGTCCGCTATCATTTCAACCACATTTAGGATGTTTCACGGTTAAATGTTTCCCCCTTTTCTTACTGCAGGTGCCGTTGGTGAGGTTTCTCCAGTCCACACACACGTCCACCTTCTTGCACTCATCTGCAGCGTGTTCCAGAGAAGAGCAAGCCATGTCCCCGGCCAGACACGAGTCAAACCTGCAGTTCCTCTCCGCAAGACTGAGGTTCAGCCGCTTTCTGCACTCTGCAAACACCCTACGACAGCAGATAGGCATCAACAGATGTGAGGGTCGAACTCATAATGCGAATACTGTTTCATTTCTTTGGATAGCCTTGAGTCCCATTAGCTGAAGGGTTGGGGTCAAGGCCATGATATCAATAAACCAGTACCAAATATGTGTGAAATCATCAATCCTAATGACCCATCCTAATTTGAAGAAGATGGATCTTACGGGTGCTGCAGGAGGTCACAGAGAGGGCTCCCAGGGCAGGGAGGGGTTCTGGTGGTGGAGACGGTCGTGTTTGGCCTGGATGTAGGTGTAGTGATTGGCGGGTGACAGGGGATGTCCCTGGGTGCCGAGCTGCAGAGGGGCTTCATGGGGTCATCGATCACCCAGTCGTAGGCCGTCTTCTCACAGCAGGTGTCCTCCTCTACCTGGCCTCCTCTACGCACGCAGGAGTCCCCGCCGCACACACCTGGCAGACACAGACACGAGAGGCTGGATGGAAACGTGAGCCGGGCTCACACACACACACACACACACACACACACAGTCCCTCTCACAGCAAGCGAACAGAGACACACTCCAAAGGCTTCCTCGACTTCGGCACCTACCGCATTGTCCCTGGGTGTTGTTCCCAAAGTGCTCCATTGCAAGGGTGACCACCAGAGTGTTTACAGGAGAGAGAGAAAACCGGGAGCGGATTTCATCGATGTAGAGGGAAACGGTGTAACCAGTTGTGTCAAACCGCATGCCCTGGTCCTCGTAAGGTGGCATGACGACCACTTGGTTCAGGGTTGACTGTGAGAGAGAAAGAGAGAGAGAGAGATAGAGAGGGGGAGACAGAGACGGGGTGAGCGGGAGGGAACGTGTGGGATGGATGTTACCGCCTGTGTTAGAGAACGCAACCGTATCCAGAAAGTAACTGAACTGTACCTGAACCCTGAACTCATCCGGTACGATCTTCAATGTGGCAGTCGTGTTGCCGTATGTGACGGTGACGCCTTTGGTACACGAACCCATCAGGCCCTCGATGCAGAAGTAGTTGTCGACGGCAACGGTGAGGTGGTGCCGTGGCGACCTCTCTTCCACCAAGGTGTAGGTGCAGTTATCCAAGAAGTCGTAGGCCACGCCCTGGAAGGTGATGTAGTGGGGGTCGCCGTATACATCACAGCGACCTGGCGGAAGAGAGGGCAAACAGCGTGATATAGCTGAACAAATAAAGAGAGGTTAGACATTATCAAGAAAACGAAAAGGACACTCACAGTTACACTCCCAGGTCTCACAGCATTCATTTTTGACCTTAACTGCTTGTCCTCTGGGGCAACTCGGTACAATAGTTGGGGGACAGTGGATCGGCGTCACCTCGATAATCCCGTTCTTACAGATCTTCCTGGAGCATTCCTCCATCCACACCTCATCGTTCGACCAGCTCTGGTTCCTGAACTTGTCCATACAGCCTAGAGCCAATAGGAGATAAAAGCATTGATCAATACACGGATGTCTCTGTGACTATAGCAGCCTACGTCATCATGCTGAGGAGTGGAGATTTTACGAGCGATATAACTAGCTACTGTTTGGGAAATGATCATTTACCTCCGGAGGTTGTGGATTCTATTGTGGTTGCTGTTGATGTCACCTGGCCGGTTGTAGTACGTGTATTGGTGGTAGGTGGTTTAGGAAGTGTTGTTGGTTCCGTTGTGTAGATTGTAACTTCAGTTGTGTTTGTTATAGTTGATACTGTTGTATGGTGTGTAGTGGTGGGGGTTGACAAAGTTGTAGACGCTTCTAGTGGGGTTTCAGGTGATTTGGTTGTTATTGGTCCAGTTATTATCAAGAAGTCTGTTGTAGATTCAGTTGTGGTTGTAGGTTCAGTTTTTATGGTTGTAGGTTCAGTTTTTATGGTTGTAGGTTCAGGTGTTGCAAATGTAAATTCAGTTGTAGGTTCAATTGTAGTTGTAGCTCCAGTTGTTATGGTTGTATTTGTAGGTTCAGGTGTGGTGGTTGTAGATTCAGTTGTCATGGTTGTGGGTTCAGGTGTGGTGGTTGTAGATTCAGTTGTCATGGTTGTGGGTTCAGGTGTGGTGGTTGTAGATTCAGTTGTCATGGTTGTGGGTTCAGGTGTTGCAAATGTAAATTCAGTTGTGAAGATAGTTGTAGGTTCAGTTGTAGTTGTAACTTTAATTGTTGTGCTTGTAGCTTCAGTTGTTGTGGTGTCAGTTGTTCTGGTTGTAGGTTCAGTAGTTGTAGCCCTGGATGTGGTTGTAGCTTCAGGTGTGGTTGTAGCTTCAGGTATTGCAGATGTAAATTCAGTTGTAAAGATAGTTGTAGGTTCAGTTGTTGTAGGTTCAGGTGTTGTGATTGTAGCTTCGGTTGTGGTTGTAGCCTTGGTGGTAGGTTCAGTTGCTGTGGTTGTAGCTTCAGTTGTTGTGGTGTCAGGTGTTGCGGTTGTAGGTTCAGTTATGGTTGTATGTTCAGTTGCTGTGGTTGTAGCTTCAGGTGTGGTTGTAGCCTTGGTTGTGGTTGTAGGTTCAGTTGTTGTGGTTGTAGATTCAGTCGTTGTAGATTCAGTTGTCATGGTTGTGGGTTCAGTTGTCATGGTTGTGGGTTCAGTTGTCATGGTTGTGGGTTCAGGTGTTGCAAATGTAAATTCAGTTGTGAAGATAGTTGGAGGTTCAGTTGTAGTTGTAACTTTAATTGTTGTGGTTGTAGCTTCAGTTGTTCTGGTGTCAGGTGTTGTGGTTGTAGCTTCAGGTGTTGTGGTTGTAGGTTCAGTTGTGGTTGTATGTTCAGTTGTGGTTGTAGCTTCAGTTATGGTTGTAGGTTCAGTTGTGGTTGTAGGTTCAGTTGTTGTGGTTGTAGCTTCAGTTGTGGTTGTAGGTTCAGTTGTTGTGGTTGTAGCTTCAGTTGTGGTTGTAGCTTCAGTTGTGGTTGTAGCTTCAGTTGTGGTTGTATGTTCAGTTGTGGTTGTAGCTTCAGTTATGGTTGTAGGTTCAGTTGTGGTTGTAGGTTCAGTTGTTGTGGTTGTAGCTTCAGTTGTGGTTGTAGGTTCAGTTGTTGTGGTTGTAGCTTCAGTTGTGGTTGTAGCTTCAGTTGTGGTTGTAGCTTCAGTTGTGGTTGTAGGTTCAGTTGTGGTTGTAGATTCAGTTGTTGTGGTTGTAGCTTCAGTTGTGGTTGTACCATTGGTTGTGGTTGTAGATTCGGTTGTTGTGGTTGTAGGGTTAGTTGTAGTTGTAGGTTCAGTTGTTGAGGTTGTAGGGTTAGTTCTTGTGGTTGTAGCTTCAGTTGTGGTTGTAGCCCTGGTTGTACTTGTAGGGTTAGTTGTTGTGGTTGGAATAGTTGTGGGGGTGATAGTTGTTGTTTCTCCTGGACCTACATACAGTGGTCAGACATTTAGTTCTGCTGCATTCTACCAATATATCATAAAAAATATATATAATTAGTGGTTCAAACTCACCACAATGAACTGTTCCCTCCTCACACTTGCTATAAAACACAAGGGCAAATTGTATTAATCCAACATCCCCCAGTTACAATGAATTACAATGCAAGTGAAATGAAGGAATTCTTGGTCAATGACAATACAATGTTCCACATTGTTGAGACAGACCGTGCACAGCAATGAACTTACCAGTTCCCCACCTCTGCCCCAGGTGGAAGCACAGTGTCATTGAAATAACAACTGCAGTTCCTCAGAGTAGAACACTCCCCAGTGTTCTCGTCATAGTATGGCATCTCCTCAGGACACCTCGGGTAGCAACCTGTGGTAAAACGGGTCGAACCCTTTATGTCATCAGGTGTGCTGGTTAAACTATGAAAACAAATTAATCCCTTTACTTTGACGGTGACGTTTCCTTTGAGAAACGAGTGTGTTCTCTTACCTTCAAGCTTGCCAGTAAAACGATTGTTCTTGCCGCAGGTCTTGACCTGCCCACATGGGTCATAGTGCCAGCTACACTGACCTTGCTCATTGTAGTAGTCACAGTACACAGCTGTAAGAGAGACCAGGCAAAATAACTAGTAAGTATTTGTTGCATGCACAGAATGTCAAACCAACAGCTCTTAAACACATACACGGTAGAAATTAAAGTTTCAATCCCAGAGCTGGTTTAAAACATTTCTATTCAAGACTGTTTGCGGTGCAATACTTAAGATGAGATCATCTTTTGTTAGTCCCGCAGTGGGGACATTACTCACGACACAAGTCAGGCGTTCTCCAGCGGATGCAGATGTCGTGGGAGTTGCAGGCCTCGGCATAGGCTGCCACAGCCGTGCAGAAGCCCAGGAACTTCCCCTCAAACTCACAGGAACAGGACTCTTGGACACAGGCCTCGTAGTAGGGCTCTGGGTCCACCTGAGGGCCATTGTGGAAGAAATTATATTTCCTGTGTAATCACTACTGAACACACCTTCTCTGAAGACTGTTGTAACGTAATTACCGCCTGACTGTCACTATCTATGTTTACATTCTTGTGCCCTATAAAAGAATGCTCTCTTGCCTTCATCTGAGAGAGAGCCATGATTGAGACCTAAGCCTTGTACTACTGTTCATGTATAAGCTCGATTTATGAATTTTTCTCAACTTCACAATTCATAAATCTAGTGTATATATTTACTTGTATTATTCAGGCTAGTTGCAGTTTAACTGCAATTTCCCCCCCTGAGGGCCCAAAAAAGGTTTTCTCATCATAGTCATCTTTTTATCTTATAAATGGGCAACTATAGAAACAATTGTAGCAATTTCCTGTCCTCCCTGTGTAACCACAGCTAATTGGGGTGTATTTCCCCCATCCCCGTGGGAGTGATTTCTCTTTCTTTCACGCCTCTAAGCAGGACGTCAGGGGAACGTGGTGTTTCCCTGGCGGTGTTTCCGTGTCACCGCACCTTCATGTGGCACTCCCTGAAGGTGTTTCTGATGATCATGCAGCGTCTCTCCGCCCACGCCGAGCAGTAGGAGTGGCGCTCGCACGGGAACACCTCCTCCGTCACGTCCGAACACGGAGGACTGGAGGTTCTCCAGCTGTTGCCGAACGTGAGGGCGCTGGATACCACTGAAGAAGGTCGAGAGGGGTCAAGATTGGGAGACGGCAGAGCACGTTGGGTGAGCGAGCGGAGAGAATTAGGATGTCAGCGGCTGATAGTGGGAGCACACTGCATCGCTTAACACTGAAGCAGGAATCCCACATGCTGCAGTGCTTTTTACCCATTTATTTATCAAAATAAATGTACGTGTACCTGATGAGCCAGGCATCTGCAGGTCGTTCCTCTCGTTGGAGTCGAAGTTCCCACACAGTCCACACACACGGCTCTGCATGCCAAGAGGAAGACCAGCATGAGACAACACAGTCTTCTTTGTTACTGATCGCTGTTAGGTCATTTCACTATAGAGAAGTACAGTACTAGTACTAGTCTACAGCCCCTTCTATAACTGCACATCCAGGGACACGTTCACATGGATCATGGTGAGTGAATAAAGCGGAGCTTCAACAGCAGTCCAGATGCCTCACCCTCCAGCGGTCCTCCAGGAGGATGGTGAGCCGGGTGTGTTTGTCCCAGATCAGGGTGAGGCCACGGCTGGGGACCGTGACC
Source organism: Protosalanx chinensis (assembly GCA_030340685.1). Classification (NCBI taxonomy): domain Eukaryota; kingdom Metazoa; phylum Chordata; class Actinopteri; order Osmeriformes; family Salangidae; genus Protosalanx; species Protosalanx chinensis. The sequence goes on along the minus strand of CM059335.1, from coordinate 303,430 downwards.
ATGATGTACAGCCCCACTGTGTGGCTGGAGTACACAGGCTCCGCCTCCATGGGCCAGCCTCCATGCAGGCGCCTTGTCACAGTCATGTCACTCAAGGTCAAGGTAACCACGCCCTTTCAGAATAAAAGTCACGGACAAGTTAGGGGGTCGGTAAAGAATAAGTTTGGATGAATGAATACACATGAATGAATGAGCTCTACCAGCAGGTCCAGGACGATGGCCCTCGAGCATGTCAGAGCCTCATCGCAGCAAGGGACGCTCTCCGATCGAACAGCGAAGGACCCTTGGCCTGTCCCGCAATCATCCTGAGAAAACACACACATGCACTCTACTGTACCTGATGTCGTCCGGGAAGAAATATTCAGTTAATGCTATCTCCGATTTCATGTTGCAGCGCACACGTAGTGATAATGCTTCCACATTCTGCGCAGATCATTGTCCCAGGCCTGAACCCATTTGTTTGAATAAGCACTGTCGACAAATCTCCATTGGCAAGCGGTATCGTATTCTGTTATTCTTTTCACTGTATTCTCACCTCCACCAGGATGTACTGGCAGTTTCCGTCGAAGCGATACCACCGAGAGTCGAACGTCTGGTAATGTCCATTACCGTACACCTGACACTGTCCAGAACAGGGCCTCTCGATACAGTTCCACTGGCCCCGACTACACAAGCTGAGAGAGGAGCAGAGACAGATGGAATAAACGTCACCTCGCCAGAACTGGTTTTATTTGTTATATACAAGTAGAGCAAGGGGTGGGCAAATTCTGGTCCTCGAGGGCCGCTGTCCTGAAGGTTTTAGATTAGCACACATGATTCAAATGAATGGTCATTATCACGCTTCCACACACCGTGATAACAACCCCATTCATTTGAATCAGATGAGCTGGAGCATGAAAACATCTAAAACCTTCAGGACAGCGGCCCTCGAGGACCGGAATTGCCAAACCCCTGAAGTAAAGGAAGAGGCAGGGGTAAAGTCTGAGGAAGAATGTTGGTCGTCTACACGAACCATGTTCTGCAGTCACTGTCAACGCTCTGTCCAGTCCTGTACACGGCATCGCCGTACACACAGGTACAGTTGTCCAGACTGACACACACCCCTGTGTGGTCCTCGTACTGGCCCTCTGGGCAGTAGCAACCGCTCTCACAGCTCACACTGGGACTCTGGAGAAACACAACACACTTAGGAGCTGGCGGGAAATAGACATTAACATTGATGGAAGATCCATGTGCTCGGTCTCAAAGCTAACCCACCACTGGTTTGCTGAGACTGGCGCAGGTTTTCTGAGCAGTGTTGACTGAATAGTGGGAACAGTGCACGCATACTTTGTCACCACGGCAACCTGAGATGAACAAAACAAGATTTTTTTTTTACCTCAGATTCCCAAGACAGGATTAAGACAGGATCATTTGTGTGTAGTATACAGTACAACCCTCCCGAAACAATTTAGAAAACAATCAGACAAATTAACATGAACAACATAAGTGACTTACCACAATCCTCAGAGCAGTTTAATTCTCCATTCTCACAAAGGCTGCAAAATTATTTAGGAATGTAAAAAGATAAAACAATTTGAAGAATAAAAAAAGAATAAACATCTTAAAATATTTGATGTAAAACGATAAGAAACGAATCATGGTGTTGCTCTCCACAGCACAGTGACTCACCATTGCCGGCCATCGATGACCACAGGACCTGGGGGGATGGAGCTCTCCTGGAGAATGCAGGGACACTGGGCCCTCGGGCTGCAGGTGAGGCCCCTGTTCAGGTGGGTGCCCTCCAGGCAGCCACAACCCTCCACAGGTGCATCGTCCACTCCGCATCTGGGGTCCGGCCCCGACAGGGAGAGACAGGTGTGGTTGCACGCCTGCATGTTGTAATTGAACTTCAGGTTGTTCTCACAGGATATTATGGCTGAAAAACAAACACAAGGAAAACAGAGAGAATCAAGCAAAAGAACAAACACGCCCCTTTGCTGAAACTGAAGACTTTTAAGAAACCGGTTTGATTACATGTTAACAATAAGGTCGCTGGTTGAACATATTTAGGGGCGTTCTCAGGAACAAAAATGTTTATGTAATTATCCAAGGTGTTCGTTAAGGGGTTCGGTATTTGCATTTATTCATTTAGCAGACGCTTTTATCCAAAGTGAATTACAAGAGAGTGCTTTTACAAAGTGCATCGGTCACTGAGCATAGCAACGTGCTAGACCCCAAACATAGTGGGCTTTTAGATTGTGAAACATACATCGTGAGAACCAATAAGTGCCAAGTGAAGAGCTATAAAAGCAAAACACAACGATTGTGAACAATAAAGCAAGAAAACAACAACACTAGCGAGTCACCGCATGGGGATCGACAAGTAGTTCTGAGCAACATCAGATTACGTTTCTAAGTACCATACTATTCCTAAGTGCCATTAAATACTCTGAATAAGTGAGTCTTAAGCCTTCTTTTGAAGGTGAGGAGGCAGTCTGTGCTTCTAATGGTGGTGGGGAGTTGATTCCACCATTCAGTTCTGCTTGCTGTACTCACTGCAGTTGGTAGCTCCTCTCCAGTCCCCGATGGTGATGCCCTGGTAGGCGCAGGCCTTGGCGTAGTTGGCCAGAGAGACACACAGGCACTGCTCTAGCCCGTTCTTACAGTTACACGTTCTGAGGATGCAATCCTGAAAACAGACAGTTTATAATCCATCGTCATCCCACGAAAATAAATTCGACGTGTACAAGACATTCACAGGGTTTAAGGGTGGAAGAGTTTGTAGAGAGGAAACTGTTTGGCTAAAGTTCTGGGTAAAAGCTCTGTTTCTGAGTGAGGTGAACACTAAGACACAGAGGTGTTGTTACGAAGGAGGGTTTGGGATATTCTTCTTACCCTGAGGTAGGAGTCAACTGGGACATACTCGTGACACTTTGCAAATACGCCGTTGGGGTCTGTCAAGATCGGGCACTTTTCCTCCGAAAACCTTTCTGAAGGAGGAGAAGACATCTCGTCAATGTTGGTTCATTTCCATGGGAAAGTAGGCTTTCATATTGTCATTTTCCCTGACCTGGTCTGCGTTGAGTACCGCATCACCATGCCAACTGAGCGAGCGAGCGCTGTACTCCTCACTGACCTCAAACTCAGCAGTCGGTCAAACTGCTCAGCGTGACTGTCTGGTGAACATGAAGAAAGGGAAGCCGTACCGTTGTCAGTGTTGATGCAGACTTTAGGTATGTCAGGAGAGCAGGATCCCATGCTCCAGGAGAGGGCGAAGGGTTCAACAGAGTTCTCTACAATCCCGCTGCTGGCTGTGAGGTCATCAGTGGTGTCACCGTTGTTGTTTCCACAGAGTCCTGTTGAGGTTCAGATCATTCCGGAATCAACATCTCAAGTAGGTGTATGGCTAGACATAATGTATATGCAGCATGGATGATGTCAGCCCCTCTAAGGATCCAAGGAAGTACCCTGGGTTCTTCCAGTGTGTGAGGCTGGTGAGGTGACATACAGTTGAACTTCAGGGCTCACTTGGACCTGAACCTTTAACCCAAAGGTGGTCTGAACCTGAATGTACAAGGAGGACTGCCAGAACACCAGAGCGTGCTCTGTGAAAGTACAGGGAGATCATAATGTCATGGGACATTTGTCATACAATTATTTCAAATAAAGTTATGTGTGAACATTGAATACACATAAATCTATGTACGTTTAGTGATAAAGCTAAACGTTTGATCCCTTACCAGACTGGTGATCGAATATCCATGATCCCAAACTGCACACTTTTGTGAGAAAATGTGTAGGTATCCTGTATGAGAAATGGATGTCACTGTGATGTTCCCAAATAGCTATTATCGAAGAGAAGGGAGTTACTGTTGCTGTGTTTACCAAGCAGACATCTCTGCTGTACCTTGTACACCTGAAGAATAACATTGTTCAGAGATGATGTCTCAGCGTATTGGATGGATATGGTCCAGTTGAGGCCCTGTATATGAATTAAAGGTCATGTTTAACGTTGTAATGTTGAAATGGCATGACCGTAAATAAAATTAACTAAAACTCAAAATCTTTCATTACCTGTGAAGCTACGTAAGTACACTTGCCAGGAACTGAATATTGTTTTCCATCAAACGAGGTCACAAATTGCCCTTCGATGATACATCTTGGTGGGCAAATATTTTTCGAGCACTGCCACCTGCCGTTTTCACACAAACTGTGGGCGACAACGAGAATCTGTCAATTCTGACAGGTTATCATCGTGTCATTTTTCTCACTATGTTCGGTATTGAAATCCTTCGAGCCTTCATCTATTAACCAGGAATAGACCCCCCCAGATGTTACCACACTTGAGTTAACGACAGAAGACGTTCTGATGTGCCTTGTCTCACCATGTTTGACATTTGGTGCTGCGTGTCGTTCCGGGCGAGTAGGTCCGCCCTGCATGAACGCACGGGCAGTCTGACAGCATCACGCAGCTGGGACCCCCCGCTCGATCATCCAGGACCCGACCTGAAACACATCAAGGACAGGCAAGTAGAACGACAGCACTGAGATAACTGAGTATGTCCTCTGTGTGTTACCACTGACTTCTACCACTAAGGCCAAACAAGGTACCTACCATCCGGACAGACACAGGTGCTGATGAGGGGCTCACTGGTCACAGGGGAGGGGCTGGAGCAGGAAGGGTTATATGGGTTACCCTCCTCCTGGTAAACCAGATCACCTGGACAAACATCAGCTGTACACAAACAAAAAGATGAGCAAATTCATCCCAACATTCATCCAAACTTCCACTAAAACAGTTTCTCCAAAGATGTGGTTGTTGTCAATAGGTCTAACCTGTTTGTTGTTATTTCTTACAGTACTTACGATGGCATTTTGTCACATCTCTCCACGTGAGCCAGATAGGGCTCTGCCTTTCACATTTTTTGAGTATTTCGTGGTAGAAAGAGCATTTCACTGCATTACTTCCTTCAAAGCCGTAAATATTCTGTTCGCAGAGCGCAATGTATTGTTTGTAGGACATTTGGCTCAGCACACAGTCCATCGCCCTGGACAGAAAATCTCTGCATCCCTTGATGTAAAAAAAATATGTAAAAAAAAGGATCTCAGTATAAAAACAGATTGCTTGAAACTATAGATTGCAACGTGAAGCATAAGTACATATTAGGGGTACATAGGCATTTATCAAATGGTGCATGAATACTAAAGACACTCACAATACAACACATTAAATCCCCATTTAAACCAGCTTCTTTCTGCTCACCACGTTAGATATGCTGAGGGAGTCCTTGGTCTGACATCGCTCCCCAGAAAGGACGCTGGCCGCTATCAGCCTTTCTCTGTTGTCTGAAGTGACACAGAAATATCACATTATTTTCCTAAGAAGCACTGTGATACATTTACAGACACTCTTATCCAAAGTGACTTACAGTAAGTACAGGGACATTCTCCTTGAGGCAAGTAGGGTGAAGTGCCTTGCCCAAGAACACAATGTCACATAGCCACAGCCGGGGCTCAAACTCACAACCTTCCGAACATGAGGTCAACGCCTTAACCATTGAGCCATCTGACGCCCAGTGATAGAACGCTCACAATAAACAACACAACGTGTTTTGTTCTACTACAAGGACTGGGTAAAAAAATCCCATTGAGGCAGTGAAAATGTGGAGGAATATCTAAATATTGTTTGTTTTCTCACCCACAACATTCTTTGCACCACAGAGCCCACTCATCTCGCCAGTTAGCTCCATGTGAAGATTGACCTTTAAGAAAAAGAAGAAAACGTTCATTCAAACACCAACAACACCTAATGTACATTATTCAGAAATGTCTGTCGCTTGGAATACCTTTTCAAATATATAATTATGGGCCTTTGGTGAAATTGACTTAACCCTCCCCAGCCTTTGTACTAGATTTTTTGTATTCTATTGTATCTTCTTTATTTTATATTTTTCCCTGTCACTCTGAGTGCTGTACTGTACCCTGCTGCTGTTGTCTCTTTCCAATCTGGGGCACAAATAAAGGATTTCCTTATCTTCAGATTCAGATTCTGAATCTGAATTCTGAATCTGAATTCTGAATCTGAATTCTGAATCTGAATTCTGAATCTGAATTCTGAATCTGAATTCTGAATCTGAATTCTGAATCTGAATGATCTTATCCTAAGTAAGGTGTACAAGTGGCCGTGCCACCTGAGGCTCACCCAGAGGGAGTCGATGCCACCGGCAGTGGTGTGCCAGGTGACCGTCACTGGCAGCACGGTGCTCCTCAGCCTGGTGTAGATCCCATACTGGAAGATGTGCTGGTAGGTGTGGTCGTAGGGGAGAGCGATACTGAGGAGGAGAGTTAAAGTGAGATCCAGACAATTTACTTTCACTCCCCCCCCCCCCCCCCCCCCATTCCCCCCACCCCCAAAGATGGAGTGCTGGAGTGCTGGAAAGGGTAGTTAATATTCAACCTCTGGCCCTTAAAATTGTTTGCATGAATTGGAATACAATTATAATTTTGGAGTAATGGTTAACGTAAATGGAGGATGTAGCTACACCTGTTGAGAGCTGTTAAAAACAAGGTGGAGAATCCATTATGGTACATTCTATCATCCATCTACGGACGACAACTAAACAAAAAGGCAAAAGAACCTTCTCTGTTCCACGGAGACGGTGCCATTCTGGACCACGGTTCTGATCTTGTTGACGCCGATCTCCACTCGGCTCAGCAGGCCGTTGTCGTCGCGCTGCACGGCGATGTCAAAGGCCACCCGGTTGTGGGTGAATTGCGTGAGGGTGAAAGGACAAGTGGACCGCATGTAGAACAGCGTGCCGTTGTACGTCCTGACGACCCCGCTGCCGAAGGTGCGACAGGTGTCTGTCCACATAGATCACAGAGTGTTAGGACAACGGCAAAGGAGACGAACAAGCTGAAATCTTTCAAAAAAACGCAGGTCACCTACTTTGATATTGTTCTGTGGTTAAAACAGAGATGGCTGAGGCCATAACTAAAAAGAAAAAGAAGTCTTTATTATTTTGGAGGCAAATAAACATTGACATTCACATCAGTCACCTTCCTGCTAAAATAAATATTGAATTAATCAATATAACGTAGAAATCCGATACGCTGACTGTGCGCTGCTTGGTTTATTGACTGCGTTGCCCACCTACAGGAGAGACTCCTAATAAGTTTCTGAAGACACCTACCTGAGAACAGAATCTGAGAACTCTTACCTGAGAACAGAACCAACGAGACCACCAGCTGTCGCCTTAGAAGAGACATGATCCTTGGTCCCAGTCACCAGTACAGTAGATGTAGCTCTATCTGGTCACCTGTGTGTGTGTGTGTGTGTGTGTGTGTGTGTGTGTGTGTGAGCAGTCAACTCTTCCAGCCCAGGCTGAGTGACAAACTGCCCTGCGACTCTTATATATATGGTACAGTAGACCTGCACACCCCCACCTGCACACCCCACACAATCAAGAACAAGGAAGCAAACCACACTGTAATGATTAAACTTTTATCGCCATAGCAATCATAGAGGATTGGGATACAATGGGCCCCAGAACAAACAATACAGTGAAATACTGGTCTGGGAAAAAAAACTGTATTATACTGTTTTTGTAAAGCAATTATCAATTTCTTCAGAGGCCATCTTCTGAACTTCCGTGTTCACATCAAGGCGAACAGATTCCTTTCAGGAATTATTTTTCCATTTAAATGGACAAAGAGGCCTACCAGTTAGGAGGAAGGGAATTCAGAGGTTTAGAGAATGGGCTTTGAAACAGTATACGGCCTGGTGAAAGGTATCACAATGGGATCAAATTGCAGTTATTTTCAGCAAATGCATCAAGGAACTGAGCCATTGACAAGAAGTAAGCACATGAAGTTTGGTGACTGTCCTACCTGGTTGTGACGATATTTACTGTGACTGTGGTTTTTACAGTTTATTCAGTGTTCAGCTGGAAATTTCCTGGCTATCGATGATTAGTTATGGTATTTACTCCATTGTGAGTCACTATTCCAGCAAGGTTTAGTACTCCCCATGTTCCAGATAAGAATTCCTTCAGTTGCCTAATATGTCAAATATTACATACGTATCAAACAGGAAGCAGCAAGAACAAAATAGTTTTGTAATGCAAACAAGTAACTTTTCTTAGGAATTACACCACAAAACTATTCATGCATCTGCGTAAGCAATAGGCAATAGGACTGTCTGGGGCTGTTGGAAATCCCCCATGAGACAGTAATGCTACAGTATTTTACGAGACATTTATGGTTAATTTGAGGTGATCTAAATGGCCAAAAGTTACATTCTATCATTGTGTAAAGAATCAGTGATACGCTTAAGTTGAACTCTTAACAGGGTTTTACACAGACTTTGTGTAAGGTATCATGCTCATGTTTAAATGACTTGTTTTGCCAATTCCAAACCAGCAGTAAAGTTTTGATTAGCACAGGATCTTTTCCACCCCCTTACAAAGTATTTTTATTTTATTTACAACAATCATGTGAGTTATACAGAAGTCCAGAGGGGTGTCCAGTCCTGGCCTTCGAGGGCCACTTTTCAGAAAGTTTTAGATGTTTCCCTGCTCTAGCACACGTGATTCTAATTAATGGGTCGTTATCAAGCTCTGTGGAAGCCTCATAATGACCCTTCATTAGAATCAGGTGTGCTGGAGCAGGGAAACGTGTCTGGACACTGGTCCTCAGAGACCAGGATTGCATGGACACGACAAGGCTGGGTGATATGACCCTGATGCATTATAAAGGACGTGCATATCAGTCAGTTGCCTATTCGGTTATCGTTTGTAAGTGTCGATATAATTTGTGTTCTCGAAGCACCAATCCTCCCAGTTGCAGGTGATGGAAGAGGTTAATTGACTGAGCAAAGGTGCTTTAGTGGTAGCGGTGTTCAGGTGTGAGCTCGGATGGAAATAAATAGGATCTTAATGGGGGTTTACACTTTCCAGCATGCATTAGTCTCGACACCAGATCACATGATGAGGAAAGAGCCACGCGATCATCCGTAAATAACACTGTGTGTATAAACCAAGTGTCACGTACGTTAAAAGCAATATCACACTGATTTTGTATTTATTTTCTGGTGCCATATTTTTAGACTGCGTTTTCTTTTCCTTTTTTTTTTTTTAAACTAACACAAAATTATTACATAGCTTTTGAATACACATATTACAAATGTATAACAATAATCGTACCCCCCGTGAAGCCTTCAAAAGCCGGACAGAGAAATACACTTTTTTAAATATATATCTTTTTTTAATGATTTTATTTTTTTTGCAGAGAAAGACACTTGACGTCACATCGACGCGGTCAGTGACGTCACTCCCCTTAGACTCCTCCTCCCCTCACCTTCTCCTCAATGGGTTGATTCTCTCCTCCCTTCATCACAGTCGCCCCCATCAGGACCACTGGGATGACACCCATGTAAACGAAGACCGATTGAACAACAACTTTCTGACAAACTCCATCAGGCTGTACCATCTTTCTTTGGCCTCAATCGGATAACTTCTTTGGATCTTTTTTTTAAATCTTTAATTGTAATTAAATTTTAACACCTCCTGGGGTGCTCAACTTGGGAGTGAGGAGGAGAGGAGAGAGACGCACGATTCTTATTCTAACAAGCCAATTAACCAACCAGCAGCCCGGTGAAACATTTCCACGACTTTCCCTTATGTCCCGCAAACCGAGCGATCATGACTACAATCTTCGCAGCATGAGCAACCTGATGGGCGAGAAGAGGAAGAAACCGAGCGATGGAGGGGAGCGCAGCCTCATCAAGGCTCCGTCGAGCACCAGCATCAACAGCCACGCCGCGTCTGCCGCGTCTGCCGCGTCCTCTGCCGCGTCGACCGGAGACCTGGAGAGAGCGGCGCGCAAACAGTTCCAGCAAGATGTCACACCTGCCTTTGTTTATATCCTGGCGGTTTTCTCCGCCCTCGGGGGCTTTCTGTTCGGCTACGACACCGGGGTGATCTCGGGGGCGATGCTCCTGCTGAAGAGGGAGATGAACCTGAGCGCTCTCTGGCAGGAGGCGCTCATCTCCGGCACCGTGGCGGCGGCGGCGCTCTCCGCGCTGGCCGGCGGCTTCTTGAACGGGGTTTTCGGGCGCAGGGTGTGCATCCTGTTGGCGAGCTTCGTTTTCGCCACCGGAGGGGTCGTGCTCGGCGCGGCGAGCAGCAAAGAAGTGCTCCTGGTCGGCCGTCTGATTGTGGGAGTTGGACTTGGTAAGGTGGTTGGTGGGAGTTTTCTGACCTTTTTACCTGCTTGTGCTACAGGTACAGACACAACAAACTGGGAAAAAAGCAAAACCAAAACAAACATTTGGAAAGTTCAACAACAAAAAAGAAGCCAAACACACTTTTTGGCCCAACCCACATTCTCCTTTCATTTCCTTTCCTTCCCTCCCTCGCTCATCTCCTTTCCTCCCCTCCCTCTCTCATCTCATCTCCTTTCCTCCCCTCCATATCTCATCTCCTTTCCTCCCCCCCCTCCCTCTCTCATCTCCTTTCCTCCCCTCCCTCTCTCATCTCCTTTCCTCCCCTCCCTCTCTCATCTCATCTCCTTTCCTCCCCTCCCTCTCTCATCTCCTTTCATCCCTTCTCATCCTCTCCCCTCCTCTTCCCCTTTCCTTTCCCTGCATCTCACCCTCTCCTCCCCTGCGGCTCCAGTCTCAGACATCCGTAAGGTTTCACGCTGTTAAGCATTACATCTGAATTCGGTGTACGAATTGTATTTATAGTCCCTGCACTTAGGCATGACTCACACCCTTGTCAAGTCTTTGATTGGCTGTGAAGATTGGCGTTCCACGGTTCCTAGTCATGGATTAGGCCTAGTGCCTATGAGCCACAGCGTGCGGTGGAATATAAACATGCAGGGGTTGTGACAGCTGTTCAAAGCCCACAGTTAACCATAGAGCACAGCGCCTGGCTTTCATAGAACGGCACCTGCACCGCGCTACTCGAGTAGAGAAGTGATTTAACACCTAACTCCAGCGTGTGGACAATGCCACCACACCACGAATCACTTCTAGAGCTACTGCGTGGTATAATTTGTGTGGAATGGCGCTTTTGTGAAGCCCGTGCTTTGGTTAAGTGGTCGGTCTTTGTTTCTTTTCGAATCCAGGTGGTTTGTGGTGTGATTCTCCCCCCCCTCCAGTCCCTGGAAAATATGCCTTTAGGCTGTTCCACGTCAAGAATGTATTAAGATGTTGGGCAGCGTAGCCCTTAAGCAGGCTCGGCCAATGGCATGCATTATGGACTGAATATCAAATGAACGTCAGCAGGAATGCCGGCCTCACATTTGGTATTCCGTATCACAGCGGTATCACAGTCGGAGGTAACCCACAGACATACAAATGAACTTTGGTTGAGTCACCGTTACTTCTGGCAGTGGCCGCAGCAGCAGGTAGCTAATGGCTTTGGCCGTGGGTGATGACTGTAACAGGGATATAATTGCGAACCCCTTTAACTTTTCCAACCTCCCCGACTGACCTTCAGGACATGACACGGACCCGCTGCCGTCTCAATTAAAACCCTCTCACCCAAATCCCCAATTAGTCAACAGAGCCGCTGTGTTTTCATAGCGCTGACAGCTCCAGTCTATCACACAGCCCGAGCACCCCCCCCCCCCCCCCCAAGCGACGGCTGTACCTCATAACCGAGTTGCGCTTAGCATCTCGAAAAGGTAAAGGTCATCGCGGCTGTTTGTCAGAGGAGGCAACTGGTTTGGTTCACGACGCTCCAATTACAGCTGGGGGGGGGGGGGGGGGGGTTATGGGGGGGGGGGGGGTCGGAGGAGGTCCAGGAAATGCTTGGCAGGCTGTGAGCGGACCAATCAGTCAGAGGGTTCATCGACAGGAATTCACTGCCTGAAAATACGTCGGCTCATCCTCTTTCCGTCTTCATCATGGTGAGACCGGCCTCCTGTAGGCCAGTTTGGCATGGCCTCACTTTAAAGAGAAAAGCAATTCAATTAAATTATGAGCCTTTTCCAAAGGATGATTGAATCCTCCGGTCTTGAGTGCTGACGGCAGACAGACGGTTCCAGACCGTTCAGCCAGAACAGACACTTCATCTGCCTGTTCGTGTGAGTCTATATAACATGTTGAGGGCCGCTGTCCATGGCGCTGAAAGGGCTGGCAACTCGAGGAGCCGATCTAGGGTCTGGGTCCGGGACTAAGGCTGGGGCTGGGACTTGGCCTGGGGCAGTGGCTATGGCTGGGTCAGTGGCTATGGCTGGGGATGGGGCTGGGCCTTGGGCAGTGGCTATGGCTGGGGCAGTGGCTATGGCTGGGGCAGTGGCTAGGGCTGGGGATGGGGCTGGGCCTGGGGCAGTGGCTATGGCTGGGGCAGTGGCTAGGGCTGGGGATGGGGCTGGGCCTGGGGCAGTGGCTATGGCTGGGGCAGTGGCTAGGGCTGGGGCTGGGGCAGTGGCCACGGCTGGGGATGGGACCAAAGCTGATAGAATGACGATGAACAATTGGTTTGAGCTAATTCCAAGGGCTGTAGGTCAGTTACAGTGTTAGACACTTGGACCACTGACCAGTATATACACGTTAGCACATGACCTCACCTTTACCTACATGAATCCCCCCCCCCCACCTCTATCCCCCCCGCTCCCTATCAGAGATTCCAAATACAATATCCAATAAACGCTCAGGTCCATTCCAGATATCGATTAGCCTCCCTACAGCTCGGCGAGCGAGCAGAGTGGTTCCCATAGCAACATGTAGCTGCGTTGTCTGCTGGGCAACGGAGTGGGGGGGGGCAGAAAGCGGAAGGGTGGCGGAAAAGAGAGGGGGAAGGGGTACTCTTATAGTATAATCTTTATAGTGCACACGGACAGCGGTGATGTCACACCCTTGTCACAGGAATTGGGGCAAACACACCCTGCGGTTTGTTCTGCGGGGCGAAATGTGTGCCGCTGTTTAACGCTGGACTGCTTCGCTCTGCTGTGATTGGCTCAGAAGTTGCGCTGCACTGGTCTGGACTGGTGAGGCAGGACGTCGTACGGCAAACAGGGGTGCTTGATTGGTCAGGTACCTTCTTAAATAGGTGCGCGTGATTGCTCAGGCACTGGGAAAGATGACTAATGACACTTGTAATCAAACGCATGTGGTTTTCGGTCTCTGTACATCTCTCTGTTTGTCTCTCTCTCTCTGTCTGTCCCTCTCTCTCTCTCTGTCTGTCTCTCTCTCTGTCTCTCTGTCTGTCCCTCTCTCTGTCTTTCCCTCTCTGTCTCTCTGTCTGTCCCACTCTCTGTCTCTCTGTCTGTCCCTCTCTCTGTCTTTCCCTCTCTGTCTCTGTCTGTCCCTCTCTCTGTCTTTCCCTCTCTGTCTCTCTGTCTGTCCCACTCTCTGTCTCTCTGTCTGTCCCTCTCTCTCTCTGTCTGTCCCTCTCTGTCTCTCTGTCTGTCCCTCTCTCTGTCTTTCCCTCTCTGTCTCTCTGTCTGTCCCACTCTCTGTCTCTCTGTCTGTCCCTCTCTCTCTCTGTCTGTCCCTCTCTCTCTGTCTGTCCCTCTCTCTGTCTTTCCCTCTCTGTCTCTCTGTCTGCCCCACTCTCTGTCTCTCTGTCTGTCCCTCTCTCTCTCTGTCTGTCCCTCTCTCTCTCTGTCTGTCCCTCTCTCTCTGTCTGTCCCTCTCTCTGTCTCTCTCTGCCTCTCTCGACCCACCACTGTCTTAAAAGTACCAGACACCTTGGAGCCCCTGAGTCTAACTCTCCCCCCCCCTCCCCCGCAGGCATCGCCTCTATGACAGTGCCGGTGTACATAGCAGAGGCGTCCCCCCCCCACCTGAGAGGCCAGCTGGTGACGGTCAACACTCTCTTCATCACAGGGGGCCAGTTCACTGCCAGCATGGTGGATGGGGCCTTCAGCTACCTGCAGCACGACGGCTGGAGGTAACACACACACACAGCAGAAGACACGCACACACACAGCAGAAGACACGCACACACACACAGCAGAAGACACGCACACACACACAGCATAAGACACACACACACACAGCAGAAGACTCACACACACACAGCAGAAGACACGCACACACACACAGACACACACAGCAGAAGATACACACACAGACACAGCAGAAGACACACACACACAGACACACAGCAGAAGACACACACACACAGACACACAGCATAAGACACACACACACAGCAGAAGACTCACACACACACACACACAGCAGAAGACACACACACAGACACAGCAGAAGACACACACACACACAGAAACACAGCATAAGACAAGACTCACACACACACACAGCAGAAGACACACACACAGACACACAGCATAAGACACACACACACACATACAGCAGAAAACTCACACACACACACAGCAGAAGACACACACACACAGACACACAGCATAAGACACACACACACACACACAGCAGAAGACTCACACAGACACATACACACACACACACACACACACACACACACACAGGCAAACCTAAAACACACACATAATGTCATGCTATCTGTCTGTCTGGCTGATAGTCTGTACAGATAGTGGCTGATGTTTGTGGATTCCTGTCATATCCAGTGATCCAGCTGGGACAAATGTCAGCAGACCCATGCAAGTGGCTTGCAGCATAGCTAACATTAACTGAGATCAGGGATAGGTTAGAGATAACGTCTGTCTCTGGTTCTCTGATCAAAAATACAATACAAGGCCTAGAATAATTGTTTATGGTTATTGTAGCCCAGGCTTACAGCTTTTCGACATGTTGAATACTCAGAGATATTTGCGAGCTAGAAGTATTTGCGTGTCTTTGTGTTAACAGACATTTAGATTTAGATGAAAATTGACGATAGTAATCACGATAGTCATGTTCAGAATTATTTTCCCACAAGATTTTCTCTGAAACTTAAAGCATGAGAAAAAGGTACTGTTGAACTGTTGATTACAGTAACTTGCAAAACCGGGGGAAACATACAAAAATGGCAGATTTTCAGTTTTGTGACACACAAAATAATAATGTGATCACAATGTAAATGAATAAGACTTAATAATGGCATTGACATGAGTCCATGTCCATTGAATGGACAAACAATTGAGCTTTAAATTCAAACTAAGGAAATATATTTTAAACAGAGAGAAAATACATCTTTTTTGTACAAGTGTTAATGCGCCTTTCATTAACACTTCATCCAGAAATGTGGTGTCCTCTGCTAATGGACAAACCGGAAGGAATCATTTCCACGCTCTTCCTCGTCCTCGCTGTTTGGCGTCATTGTGTGTTCCTCTCCTTCCCCGTCTTGCTTTTCTCTTTCCTCACTAACCCCCCCTCCCTCCTCCCCCCCCTCTCCCCCCCCCCCCCCCCCCCCCCCCCCCATCACTCCCCCAGGTACATGCTGGGCCTGTCTGTGGTCCCAGCGGCGCTCCAGTTCGTGGGCTTCCTCTTCCTCCCCGAGAGCCCTCGCTGGCTCATCCAGCGCGGCCTGACCCAGAAGGCTCGCCGCGTGCTCAGCCAGATCCGGGGGAACCAGAACATCGACGAGGAGTACGACAGCATCAAGAGCAGCATCGAGGAGGAGGAGAAGGACGGCGGAGGAGGTGAGGGGGGGGGGGGAGGGGGGGTGGCGTTAGAGCAGGTAAGAGGGGGAGGGATACGGGAGGAGGGGAGGGGGGAGGAGGGGAGGGATACGGGAGGAGGGGAGGGGGGGAGGGGGAGGAGGGGAGGGATACGGGAGGAGGGGAGTAACTTTGAGCGTCTGTCATCCATCACCCTGGTTTTCATCTAGCTGCCAGACCCCAACAAACACACTCACACTCTGTCATCATTCCGTCCTCTTCCAACCCCTCCGAAGTCTGCCGGTGACAAAGACGGGACGCGCCAGGGGCGCTGTACGCACGCCAGCTGACACACGTGCTTTGGGAAGGTGGGGGAGAGTGGCAGAGCAATGCCCCAGTCGGATACGTGTGGAGAGGATCTGGTCAAATTGGATCCAGCCCGCCACTAACTAACCTTGACAGACTGGGAGCACCGAAGCCCTGAGCTGGAGTACCTTTCACATCCCTCCCCCCCTCCCTCCCCCCCTGGCTGGGAGTGAAGTGGTCCTTCACAAACGCCTACGCCGGAACATACACACGAGCGTGCTTACACACGCGCGCGCGCACGCTCTGGTGTTCTTCTCTCTGTCTCTTTCCGTCGCACACACACACACGCACACACTGTGTTGTGTTGATCTCTCCATCTCTCGCACGCACAGACACACACACACACTGTGTTGCGTTGATCTCTCCATCTCTCGCACGCACAGACACACACACACACACTGTGTTGCGTTGATCTCTCCATCTCTCGCACGCACAGACACACACACTGTGTCGTGTTGATCTCTCCATCTCTCGCACGCACAGACGCACACACTGTGTCGTGTTGATCTCTCGCACGCACAGACGCACACACTGTGTCGCGTTGATCTCTCCATCTCTCGCACGCACACACACACTGTGTCGTGTTGATCTCTCCATCTCTCGCACGCACAGACACACACGCTGAGAGCGGCCATGCCCCCAGGTACTTGGTCTCCATCCAAAGGATCCATTTAATCTGTTCGTGCGTCGATAAACCTTGTTCTTCACTCAGCAGAACAGACGAAGCAGACCAAGAAAATAACAGAGAGACAAGGAGTATCGCTATGGCGACAGAGAAAGGCAACGAGACAGACAGACAGTCACAGAGACGGAGAGACAGGGAGAGAGTGAGACAGGGAGACACAGCTTCAGGGTAACATTTTAATAAAATAGTGTCTGCTGATAAATGCATGCGACAAACAGTGGTGTCTTTCTTCAGTGAAGGTCAGAGCGGTATGGAATGACAGTCTAGTTGTATACATGTGTTTACATCTTGTGCCTGTACGAGTAAAGGTTACTCCCGTGTACAATTAGAGAGAAAGAGTTGGCAAGTGCGTTCCATCAAACGAACTGCTCCCCTTTCTAGCGTGCTGATGTGCGGGACTCTGGAATTGATATCTACAGTAGAGTGAATCGTTTCAGAACGAGTGGGCTCTCTCACCGGGGGCCCCCGGGGGCTCTGAGATTCGGTCGCGTTTGGAGTGTGTCATTATGCTCTTGAGCAGGGGTCGTTAGGTCTATTGTTCCGCCTGGTCTCCGCCACCAACGTGTCCCCCCCCCCCTCTCAAACTTGTAATTAACCTTTCCTTTTAAATGTTCCTTCCTGCTTTAGAGTACCGCTCGCTGTGATTCGCCCACTTCTGAAGGGGGGGGGGGGGGCTCGGCCTATCGGCGTTAGTGGGTTTTTTATTTTTTGTGACAGTGAGCTGTGTTGACCTGTAACTCCTGGTTTTGGTATGATGTGTGAGAGATGCTTCTGAAGTGTGTGTGTGTGTGTGTGGGAGAGAGAGAGAGAGAGAGGGAGAGAGAGAGAGACAGAGGGAGAGAGAGAGAGAGACAGAGAGAGAGACAAAGAGACAGAGAGAGAGAGAGACAGAGAGAGAGACAAAGAGACAGAGAGAGAGAGAGACAGAGAGAGAGACAGAGAGAGAGACAGAGAGAGAGAGAGAGAGAGAGAGAGAGACAGACAGACAGACAGAGAGAGAGAGACAGAGAGAGAGACAGACAGAGAGAGACAGAGAGAGACAGAGAGAGAGACAGAGAGAGAGAGAGAGACAGACAGACAGAGAGAGAGAGAGAGAGAGAGAGAGAGAGAGAGAGAGAGAGAGAGAGAGAGAGAGAGACAGACAGACAGACAGAGAGAGACAGAGAGAGAGAGAGAGAGACAGTAAGGGGCCACACCTGGGGAAAAACAAAGGCTCGCCTTGCCCCTTCCTCTGACATTCCGGTTGCCACGGTAACAGCACTTCTCACTTCTCTCCATCACCTCGGCGATGTGACGCTGACACCGCGCCTCTCACCCAGGTCACCTCTCCAGCTGCATTAGACGAGGCCGGTAAACAAGAATGCTCGCTGTGGTAACGCACAACACTAATATATCTTTGTCAGAGCCCTGCTGTAACCAGCCTGTAGCATTATGGGCTGTATCGGTCTTCCCTGCTGGGCTGGATGTGTCCACGGAAACAGACAACCCATGTTGTATTGAAGACAAGAACTGAAGATGGTTAGGTGGGAGTCAGGTGGCTCAGCGGTTAAGGCGTTGGGCTCGTGATCGGAAGGTTTGCTAGTTCAATTCCCGGCTGTGGCTCCATGAGGTTGTGTTCTTGGGCAAGGCACTTCACCCTACTTGCCTCAGGGGGGAATGTCCCTGTACTTGCTGTAAGTCGCTCTGGATAAGTGAATAAAGGTAAATGATTAGGGTGAACTTGGTCTGATGAGGAACATGTTGATGTCGATGCTGCTGAGGATGATTGCAGACTAAGTCTGCGAGATGCGATGGCTTCCTAAAGACTGAACTCATCAAGAGACGAGCACACAGAGGGGGAGGAGGGAGGGAGGGAGAGAGAGAGAGCCTCAATTAGAGCTGGTTAGACCACACAGAAGAAGAGAGATGAACTGATGGAAGAGCGGTTTCATCGTTGTTACAGTGTACCGGCTATAGAGCCCCACAGCCACATCCCCCCTCCCTCTTAAATCAATGCCCTGAGCCCAGGTTGTGGAATGATGCATGGGTACCATTCAGCACAAAGCCAGGTGTTATAGAGATAGTCTGGCACAGGCAGCGATAGACCCGCTCTTACTGGAACAAGAGGGAGTCAGGATTGCGCAGGCTCTTTTTATTAAATATTCAGCATGGGCAAATGAGGTGATGAAACTCGCTTGGTCTTCACACCGACCAAGCCTTTCTCCCAATCATCAATTCACTCAGTCTCATTGGTGGGAAAGTGATGGGAATGAATATATTTCGATTTGCATAATAAGTTAAAAGTGAGTCCCCGGGCGATGTAGACTACGAGTTCTGCTGAAAAAATACCAGTATTCGTATTAGGAGTATTAGTATGACTTAGTTGTGAAATGCATCTGTCTAGTTAGATTGTTGGAGGCCAGACGATTCACTCTTGGCTTCAGAAGCAGGAATTTACGAATCTCATTTGAATTAGGGGGCTAATTGGATGCGAAGACACCGGAGATTTTGTTTTGTAATTCGGTTCGTACAGACCGTGTTTTCAAAGCGTCTAGGAACAAGGCAAAAAAAACAACGACAAAATCTGTCTGAAAGACACAGATGGGGAGAGATTCCTTGCGCCCCCACAGGGGACATTAACAACATGGCCCGTTGCTTTCTTACGGTTTGGTTTCCTGACTGTGACTGTGGATGCACCCATATTTTTTTTTTACAAACGCTCCTGAATGTTTAATTCCTGCAGAAAGGCACGACAGCCGTGACTCTGTGTTGTCACCTTCGCCGTAGGTTTGTCACAGATATCAGATACATTCTGAAGCGATAGCGATGCGTGTGGCTCCCGGGGGGGGGGGGGCGGTTAACACGTGACGAGTGCAAATTGAGTGAACGAATGCGTTGGGGGCGTCCGCAGAAATATTCAAGCTATGCCAGGGAGCAAAGTGGAAAAGGTTGGAAATGGCTGCTGTACTCTAACCCTACTCCACTCCACTCTTCTCTTGTCCACCTCCATTCCACCTTAGCCTTTTCTGCCACAGAGCAGGTGACATTTGGCTAGTCTGAGGTATCATCTAAGAGGCTGCAGATAAAGGACATTAAACATGAACTATGTCAGCAGGAGAGAATGGGACTCCTGTGGAAGGTGTGTAGAGCGGATATAACAAGCTAGCACCACACTCTCTTCTTGGTTTCTCCAGGTCTTTTTCTCTCCATCTCTCCCTCACGCTTCCTCTTCTCTCTCTCTTTTTCTCTTGTCTTCCTTGACAAGGAGCGTTCTTGAAGATGTCGTTCTTGTTGCCAAAACGATGGCAAGGTTTCCGGTACAGAACGCTCGGCTCAATTAAGTTTAGGTTTTGCAAGGCTGATTTTCAGCGTCTTTGTGTTCCGTATTGGACCTTGTCTGATCAACCAGCCCCTGGACGAGTTCGGCTCACGGCCAATCAGGAGACGGAGGCTTTGTAGCTGTGGAAACAAGGCTGATAAAACATTCTGTTCCCCCAGCTCAGCCCCTCCAGGTGGAATGTGAACGCTGTTCCAGTGATTCACCCGCTTGTCTAATTACCAAATCTGTTTGGAAAATACCCAGTGACCTAAACAGCAGATGAACGAGGCTGACAAACCAGCTCTTCAATAGCTGTTTGCCAGTCTATTAGCTGCAGCCGTGATGTCTGTGATCCGTGATGCCTCCTGATGACCTGGGTTATCTTGTTAGATTCAGGAAGGATATTCTGGGAACCCATCCTCAGGTGTTATGGAAATGAAGCCAAATCTGTTTTCCGCTCTCTACCTGTCTCTCTGTCTCTGTCTCCGTCTCTCTCTCTGTCTCTCTCTCTCTCTCTGTCTCTTTCTCTCTCTCTCTCTCTCTCTCTCTCTCTCTTTCTGTCTATCTCTCTCCTTCACTATCTCTCTCACTATCTCTCTCTCTCTTTCGTGCTGTCTCTGTCTCTCTTTCTCTGTCTCTTTCTCTCTCTCTCTCTCTTTCTGTATATCTCTCTCCTTCACTATCTCTCTCACTATCTCTCTCTCTCTTTCGTGCTGTCTATCTCTCTTTCTTTCTCTCTCTCTCTCTCTCTCTCACTATCTCTCTCTCTCTCGCACACTCTCTCTCAGTGTGATCATGTAAGATGTTCAGTGTAACAGTTGGGAAACCCTTTTGACTGCTCATAATCTCTATTCCTCATTTGTCTCCATTGCCTTGGCCCCTTCTGCCTGCCTGCCTGTCTGCCTGCCTGCCTGTCTGCCTGCCTGCCTGTGGAGAGCTTGCAGACACCACAGCCCCCCAGGGAACCTCTCTTCTCCATTAGCACGGGGGCAGGTGTGGCTCAGGGAAGATTGGAGTGTGTGTGATTTATTAGCTTTAGAACCAGGCGAGGCTCAGAGCACAGGAGAGTTCCCTCCTCCACGACAGGAAGGACTGCTTAGCATCGGAGGCGTCTGATTGGTTGAGACTTGGGGAGTAGTGGGGATTTGAGTGGCTTTCCGACATGAAAAGAATGATGCTGGCTTTGATATCAACAAGACCCAGATGGTGTTTGTACGTGTTTGTACATATTTGTTTTGTTTATTAGGTACGGCATGACGGATAGAGGTGATGTAGAGATGGCGGGGTGGAGAATTTGAAGAGGTGGCTGTCCATTACTCATGGCTGCCTGTCGGAGGGTTAGAAAAAATATGTGTGTGTGTGTGTGTGTGTTAGAGAGACACGGAGACACACGAAGGCACACACACACACACACATTCAAACGCACACCTGCTCGCACAAACTCCTACATGGAGCTTTGTGTACCTCCCAAGTCTCAAACGACAATGGTAACGTGAGTGTATAAAAAGCTTTTTTCAAGCGTTATCTCGTTCACCTTCCTTCTCTCCTTCCTCCGCTTGCTGATCTCCCCCCTCTCTCCCTCCTCCTCCGCCTCCCTCCCTCCCTTCCTCCACCCCCTCCACTCATCACACCCCTGAAGCCTGCTCTCAGTTGTAGTGGTGCATGAGACAGTTGTTATGCCCCCTCCCTCCACTAACGCACACGGTCACGCGCGCACACACGTACGAAAGGCGCGAACGCACACTTCAAGCGAACGGATCAATTTGGAACATCGATTCCTCTCCGTTCTTGCGTTTCAGTCACAGCCTGCAGCAACATGCGATGAATCACAGGCGCCTTGGTGGCAAGGTCACACTAACATGTTGATCTTGATCTGGTGCTTTTCGATACCCGAGACGGTTCAGCTCGCTCCAAGCTACTGAAAATCATGGGAGCGAAAGACAGATGCACTGAAAACGTATGAAGTGCGTTCTGGGGAGTCTGGTGGCTCAGCAGGTTAAGGTGTTGGAATCATGATCGGAAGGTTGTGAGCTTGATGCGTGGCTGTGGCTGCATGACGTTGTGTCCTTGGGCAAGGCACTTCACCCTACTTGCCTCAGGGGGGGGAATGTCCCTGTACTTGCTGTAAGTCATTCTGAACAAGAGTGTCTGCTAAATGTAATGTAAATGTATGACTATTTAAAAGCATGGAGTTAGGCCTGAGTAGATACAAAGACACAGAGAGAGAGAAGAGGGTATTCGAGGCACACACTAGTGAGAGATGCATTTCGAGACTCGGAGGGAGACAGATCTTCAACACTTCTGTCTCCCTGTAGGTTTTCTCTGCATATTAATTATTGAAGGAGGAGGAGAGAGATCCGAGCCGAGGCTGTTCTCTCTCACTGTCTGTCAGAGACCCGAGGGCTGTTCTCTCTCACTGTCTGTCAGAGACCCGAGGCTGTTCTCTCTCACTGTCTGTCAGAGACCCGAGGCTGTTCTCTCTCACTGTCTGTCAGAGACCCGAGCCGAGGCTGTTCTCTCTCACTGTCTGTCAGAGACCCGAGCCGAGGCTGTTCTCTCTCACTGTCTGTCAGAGATCCGCGAGGAGACGTGCTCCCCGAACACACGGCTCGACACTTCCTGTCCTCCTATCGCTTCACAGGATGTGATCATTAACATAGGCACTGGTTACACGGGTGGAAAGACAGCCATTTGTTGTTGTTGTTGTGGTGCTGAGCAGCCACTGTTCTGCTGCCTCCTAAAGCCTCAGACTTGCGTGCGTGCGGTCCGCGCGCGCGTGATTCTTTACGTATTCTCCACGAGTTCGACATCCTCTCATCTCTGTGTTTTAGCCTCAAGGTGTTTACGTGAGATGGGTACTCTGAGGGACGCCAGACGCCAGTTGCTACGCCGTACTTCGTCCTTCGCGTCTCTCCCTCTCCTTCTCTCGCCCCCCCCCCCCCCCCCACCCCCAACCCTCTTCAGTTCAAGCACAGTTCTCCCAGATCAACCCCCCACCCCCACCCCCCCCCCCCCCCCCCCCCCACCCCGCACCACCCCCATTTCGGAATGCGGTAAACAAAAGCCGTTGCGGGGAAAAAGTGCGAACAGCCCGTCAACGACGCAAGCGCTTCGATCCGACCTAACAGCGGAGAGGTTTAAAAATACACGTTCAATTCTTTTGTCTCCACTCCACTTCAGACATGATCCCCCTCTCAGCGCCTCGCTCACGCTCTCTTACGCAACCAGGAAGAGATTTCCTCCGACGCGCTGGGGTCCGCAGGGAGCGGCACGATAGCTCCCTCAGTCAGTGCACGGTGCTGGGGGGGGGGGTTCCTGTTGCTAACCAGTTAACATGGTGGGGGGGTCAGATGGCTCAACGGGTTAAGGCGTTGGCCTCTTGATCGGAAGGTTGTGAGATCGAGCCCCGGCTGTGGCTATGTGACGTTGTGTCCTTGGGCAAGGCACTTCACCCTGCTTGCCTCAGGGAAAATGTCCCTGTACTTACTGTACGTCGCTTTGGATAAAAGCGTCTGCTAAATGAATACATGTAAATGTGACATGACAGAGACGTATCTGGGTGGTCTAGCTTGGCTGAGCCTCTTTCAGCTCCAGTTCATCACAAATATGGGTTGGATTCCTTGACATATGAGTTGCTTAAGTGATTTTTCTTTGTGTATTCCTCCTTTGTGTATTCCTCTTAAGTGTACGTTCTTGCCTCTCTTCATCCCAAACAGCAGACCTTTTGTTACGCATGGAAGCCGCCGTAGCGAAATGTGTACTGTCTCAAGCAGTACGTTTTTTCGTAGAGAAGTATGACTTCGTCAGAGCCTTGTGCCTTTGACTTTTCACCTGCTTGCTCATTCATCCATCACAAGTTGCAAAACAACATTTTTATGCTGTTGTTTTTTTTGTCATTTTCCATCTTTTATCTCTCTCCTTGTAAAGTTGTTTGTCGTATTCTGTTTGCGGCTTAGATTGACTTGGACCCTGGAGAAAAAAGAGGATTGTAGGTTATGAGTGTGTGTGTGGTGGTGGTGGTGGTGGGGGGGGGGGGGGTGGGTGGGGCGGTGTGTGTGTTTCTGGACCTTAGGAACAGCACCTAGCAACCAAAGGCCCTCAATGCCCTCGACTAAACACACAGCTGCTCCAGTCACACACCACACTCGCGCACACGCACCCACACCCACACATACACACACACACACACATCGTTAGAGAAGAGCTAGAATATATAAATATCTATCTTTTCATGTAATCGTTTCAGTATAGTAACTTGTGTTCAGTGATCGAAAAAAACACATCCATAATATTTCGATGCACAGATTGTGGAAGTCCAAGGACCCATTAGCTGGACTCATTGATGACCTCATCACACTCGATTGTTGACTTGATTGGGGGGTTTGTCTGAAGCAGCGTGCGTTCTCTATGCAATCCGCCCGGTCTATTGATTCAGTTCAGAGGCTTGCACAGCTGCACAAACGGTGCTCTGATCCGTCCAGAAGAGCTCCGTTTCGGTGGAGAAAACGGACCGTTATTGGAAAAGCAAAATCCTTCCCGAATCTCCCCCTCTCTTTCCGTCTCATGTCTCTCTTTTTCGTCTCATGTCTCTCTTTTCATCTCATCCCCTACGTCTCTCTCTTTCTTCCGTCTGTTTCGTTTCTCCATCACGGGACTTGTGTTTGATCTGAAAGTGTGCGCGCGTGAGCACGGAGAAGAGATGTGTGTTTCTGCAGTAGCAGCGGACTTTACACACGCACCCGCAAAGCAACACGTTAGGCGTGCAAAGTCGGGCGGCGTTTGAAGCGTGGAATGAAACACCCTAACGAGCCTCTTCCCACCTTCGCAAAACACTCCGCTTAATTGGACGAGCGGTTAATGGGGAGAGGTTTGGGTGTTTCCCCGACGATACGCGGCAGGAAGTGAGATAATTGGGGGGGATTCCATTGCAGAATATCAAAAAGGTTGAGGAGGGAGGGGGGTGGGCTTCATCCTGGTTTGCCTGCTCTCATTAAAACACCATGGGCAAATTAGAATGTGCGGAATGAATTTCAGCGGTATTCTGCCTCTGTTTTTACAGTCGAGTTGGGCTGTGAGAGGGAAAACTTTCCAAATGGGTTCTACTGGACAGTAGAACCCACAGAAAGGAACAAGGCCTTGTCTCTGTGGTCGTTTAAATGCACAGATGGCGATGGGCACTGGAGACAGCAGAATGCATTACTGATAGCTCACGTCTCCTGCACTGGGATTCACATGCAGCCGCAACCCGCCACACTCCTAATGCTAATGCAGTGTATCATTTTCTGACCCCACCGTCTCATTTCCATTCGTCTTCCTTCCTATCTCTCCTCTCTCTCTCTCTCTCTCTCTGTCTCTGTCTCTGTCTCTCTCTCTCTCTCTCTCTCTCTGTAAATCGCTCTCTCCTTCCCTGATTAGGTTAGAGGGAAGTTGTGTTCTAGCTCATCTGCCTGTGAGGAAATTAAAATAGCTGGTGTGGTATTCCCTCTCACACACTCTCTCTTTATCTCTCTCTCTCATACTCTATCTCTCTCTATCTATCTGTTCATATATACACAGTAGATCTATCTGCATGTGTGTTTGTCCCAGCCAGTGAAGTTTGCGCTTCATTAAAAACAGTCGTTACTTCTCAGGCCAGTTCAGGTTGGTCCATGAATCTGGATTTGTGTTTCAGCTAATCGGATCGCAGCTCTCTGCCACTGCCCCTCGGGGCCAGCCAATCATACTCTACCATGTTAGCGTGCTTTAAATAGGTTCAACCCCATAAACGCATCACTTCCTCTCGCAGTGTGGAGCTGGAAGTCCTCTGTCATGTCAACACTCCCTCCCTCGCTGTGCGTCCCGGGCTGTAACCAACACTAACGAGGCAAACACAGTCGTCTTCACCCGCTGAGCTCCTCATCCTGCTACGACATCACTTCCTCTGGAAACGGTGAAATGTCATAGGCTGAGACCGAGCTGTGCTGGTAAAAAGCCTTGTGACTTGCTGTGATTGGCCGGTCTCCTGATTGACACCATGGTGCGATTGGCTGTGGAGACTGTGATTGAAAGGGCTCAGTGCTGATTGGTCCTGAGGAGGGAAGTGATAGCAGACTGCTCTCTGCCTGTAGAACCCGTGCATCTGCGGGACATATCCTGCGTGTGTGTGTGTGTGTGTGTCTGTGAGACAGTCGAAGACTGCCTGTGAATGTTGTGTGTGCATTTGCGCGTCTTTGTGTGTGTGTGTGTGTGTGTGTGTGTGTCAGCGGGGGCGCTCCTTAGCGAGCGTGTGTTCAATCTGTCTGCGAGCTAAAGGAAAGGTTCTCCAGCTTAGCCTCCCACACACAGCTGCTCTCCACCAACTAGCCAGTCCTCTGTGTGTGTCTGCTGTGTGTGTCTCTGTGTGTGTGTGTGTGTGATATCCCTATTGGCTGAGTGTGTATGTGTGATTCCCTCTTTATCAGTAAGCGGCATGCTTGTCCAGAAGCTCTTATCCCTATTCTGGATGCTGCTGGTCTCTGAAAGGTCCCTGTCTGAAGACGTTTCTCAGCGCTAACTTGGAGATAACCAGCACGGATCAGTTATCGGTGTTATCCTGAGTGTTTGGGGTTGTCCTGAGGCGGTCGGCGCTTAGCGAGCCTGTAGACCACGCTAAACATGCAGCTACAAATGCTACCGCAACACTAACGGAAAGCAACGGTTGACAAGAAAATCTCTCAATACAGTAATCTAATTGTGCCTGTGTGTGTGTGTGTGTTTCCAGATGGCCCAGTGATCTGGCGAATGCTGACCCACCCCCCTGTCCGCAGAGCCCTCCTGGTGGGGTGCGGACTGCAGATGTTCCAGCAGCTCTCCGGGATCAACACAGTCATGTGAGTAGAAAACCAACCCCGAGGACTTTAGCTCAGCGTTCTCGCGCGGTCTGCCCACGCCTGGGTTCGATACCCCCCTGCTCGCTTACTGGACACGGCTGCGGGGGGGTCGGTGCTGTGCTCACCTCACGGCACGGGTCAAGCAGGGTTCGAGCTGTGGGGTTAATACAGGGACGTTGGTTCGATTACTTTATCCAATCGGCCGCCTGTAAGTTGAGAGATATCCTCACGCACAAGGTCGCTCAGCCGGCTTTGATCTCCAGGATATGATGTCATGAAACAACTTCCTGCTCCGGCTCCTCAGCGGAGGCCTGATGTTGTGATACGGCCGTGCTGAGTAGCAGGGGCGCTTTGAGAGGATCTGAACCGTGGGTGAACAGGTCTGGAGTGCCTTCCCTGTGTGTGTGTGTGTGTGTGGCTGTCTGGCATCCCTGCAGAGGTGAACTGTGGTCCGCCCACTGTAAACAATCTTGGGATGTGTGCTGTTGCTTAGCAACCGTCTGAGGTGAGCGTAATGGAAAAGTGTGCTTGTGTGCGTGTAGTACGTGTGTTTGAGCTGTGCTGCCTGTATGTACTGTACGCTGTCTGAATACTGTCTGTCTGTCAGCCTGCCTGTCTGTCAGCCTGCCTGTCTGTCTGTCTGTCTGTCTGTCAGCCTGCCTGTCTGTCAGCCTGCCTGTCTGTCTGTCTGTCTGTCTGTCAGCCTGCCTGTCTGTCTGTCAGCCTGCCTGTCTGTCTGTCTGTCTGTCTGTCAGCCTGCCTGTCTGTCAGCCTGCCTGTCTGTCTGTCTGTCTGTCAGCCTGCCTGTCTGTCTGTCAGCCTGCCTGTCTGTCTGTCAGCCTGCCTGTCTGTCAGCCTGCCTGTCTGTCTGTCTGTCAGCCTGCCTGTCTGTCTGTCTGTCTGTCAGCCTGCCTGTCTGTCTGTCAGCCTGCCTGTCTGTCAGCCTGCCTGTCTGTCTGTCTGTCAGCCTGCCTGTCTGTCTGTCTGTCTGTCTGTCAGCCTGCCTGTCTGTCTGTCTGTCTGTCTGTCAGCCTGCCTGTCTGTCAGCCTGCCTGTCTGTCTGTCAGCCTGCCTGTCTGTCTGTCTGTCTGTCAGCCTGCCTGTCTGTCTGTCTGTCTGTCAGAAGGCTGGCTGCCTTTCTCCTGCTGACAGACTTCTTAGAACTTCCCTTCTGCATTGCTTCAGTTTCTACCTCCTCACAGAGAGGGAGAGAGAGAAAGAGAGAGAGAGATAAGAGAGAGCGTGTGAGAAAGAGAGACAGAGACAGAGAGAGAGGAGAGAAAGAGAGACACAAAGACAGAGAGAGGAGAGAATGAGAGAGACAGAGAGAATGAGAGAGAGACAGAGAGAGAGAGACACAGAGAGAGAGACAGAGACAGAGAGAGAGACAGAGACAGAGAGAGAGAGGAGAGAAAGAGAGAAAAACAGATAAGGAGAGAGAAGAGAAACGGAGAGAGAAAGAGAGACAGAGAGACGGAGACAGAGAGAGGCGTGAACTCTAAAGTTCAGTCAGACATCCTACGTCTGACATCTGCTCAGCTGACACCGAACAGTCCTGTGTGAGAGGTGAACTGAAGCGTGTGTGTGTGTGCGTCTGTTGTGTGTCTGGCGTGTGTGTGCGTTGTTTGGGTTGTGAATTTCCGTCCGGCCGGCCGTTGTTCCTGTCAGAGTTGTTGTTCAGATGGATGTGTTCATCGATGCCTCTCATTGACTAAAGGTCCGCCTGGTCCGCCTATCGATTGGTCTGAGCATGAAAAATTCCATCTATCTTCCTCGCTCTCCGTCTGCTAGACATGACGGCCGACCAATCAGACGACTGCCCTACGTGCGCTCCCGGTGAATGTCGGAGGCCCCGCTCTCTCGTCTCTCGTTCCCCCCGGTTCTCTCTCTTCCTTTCACGCTCCCTCTTTCATCTCGATTCGATCCCTCCCCGTCTGTCTCTGTATATTTGTATTGCTCTCGACCCCCCCCCCCCCCACACACACACACACACTTCATTTTCATTGTGTCTGAGCTGAATGAGACAAGATAGTATCTGTTGTTCGTCGTCTCTCTCTCTCTCTTTCTCGCTCTCTCTCTTTCTCGCTCTCTCTCTTTCTCGCTCTCTCTCTTTCTCGCTCTCTCTCTCTCTCTCCTGACTGTGGAACAATGCGAAGCCACCCCAGGCAGGCCGAGCTAGCCCGTCTCCCTGGGATACCAGAACTTAGCCTTTAGGTGAGGACTCTTGATGATTCGATTAGCCGCGCTATCCTGCCGCCAAAGGTCGCGGAGGCTGGCGCCGAACTGGACACGGGAGATGGGAGGGGAGGGAGAGATAGTTGGGAGGGGATGGGGAGGGAAATAGATAGTAGCAATAGAGCTGAATGACGCGGGGGGGACGTCAAAATGGAATAGAAAGAGGGGGAGGGAGAAGAGAAGAGGGGTAAGAAGGACAGGCAAGACCCTCGCTGAAGCGGACCCCCCCCCGCTACCTCGTTCAGGTTGTTTTGCTGGACATCCGTGCGTTTGTTTACGTCGGCCAGTTGGCAGTCCATCACATGTGCCGCGGTAGAAATGTCACGTCTGAAATGTCACTAAGTGCCAGTTACATGATGACTCAGCTCGCTAGTCATCTACGTGTATGTTTGGGTGTTGCGTCAGTGTGTCGACCTGCTCGCGTTCGTCGATCCCAACGAGCATCCCCTCAGCCGGTGCCGAGAAACCGTCGCCGTGCAACCGGGAGGAGAGACCATTCGCTGCCCTGCTGTCTCTCTGACAGGCTAAGAGGAACCTCTCTCTCCGGTGTTATTAAACTATGCTAATGTTCCCTGTAATCAGACGAACGCACGCCCTCACAACCACGCTCGCCGTTGCTGTCCTCTCAGAAGAAACACGTTGCGCACACGCAGACACACAAAACATAACTCCCCTCCCACTTAAAAGCAGGCCTCTAATCTTACTAATCCACAATCAGCCTCCACTGGGGCTTGGTAATTGTTCCTGGAAACATTCTTGTCTTTGTAATAACCGTATTGCGTGTTCAGCTAGTTGCTGCGGTGGGGTTTTAACACGGTTGGTTGGTCTCGGCGGCCATCTTGTTCACTATCCTGGCGGTTTTACGCCCGCAGTGATTGTGTGGCTGGTGGGCGGTACCTGTCGTCAGTCAATATGATGAACGGGGACTCACGGAGGTGGGTGAGGGGTATTCTGTACCATCAATATGACGTTGGATCCCCCCCCCCCCTCCTCCCTTTTTCTGGGCCAATTTCGATGAGTGACTGCTTATGAAACTGCTGGTCTGCTACCTTTTGAGTTCTTTTGGCAGGATCATTCTTCGTCCCTCCTCTTCATCCTTCTCTGTCCATCCAGACCGGTTTGTGAGCGTTAGTCAAAGAGAGAGCGGTCGTGTCAGAGTGACTCACGTTCTCTCACCTCCCTTGTCAAATGGACTGAGGAGAACAGGAGGGAACGGAATAGAACCGAGCAGGAACAGGAACAACAGTTTGGTGAAGCAGTGCCTTGTGGGTCATCGTTCATTTTGCCAGGTCAATTAAAAAAACAAAAAATATTTTACAAAAAGTTTTCCTTCAAGACTGAACGAGTATGCAACCAGTTTTCCCACGAACAGAGATACCTCAGAGTATCCCTACATCTCTCCTTCCTCCCGCCTTCTCTCCTTCCGCCTATCTTTTCTCTTCTTCTATATAAAGATCAAGTCATTTGGTTGCACTGGAAACGTGCAGGCGCACACACACATTTTCTTTTCCCACCCTGTCATCAACCTGTCAGTATCTTGGGGGCTCCTCCACCTGCGCTCCTCCCCACCTCCTCCTGCAGTAACCTCTTCCCTCTCATCCCTCTCATCCCTGTCTGTCTGTTTGTCTTACGACCACACATGAGTAACCCGATCGCTCCCTCCTTCCCCCTCTCACTCCTTCCCTCTCTTCTTCCCCCTCTCTCTCCTTCCCTCTTTCCTTCCCCCTCTCCCTCCTTTTCTCTCTTCTTCCCCCTCCCCCTCTCCCTCCTTTTCTCTCTCCTTACCCCTCCCCCTCTCGCTATCTCCCGCCTTCTCTCTCTCCTACCCCCTCCCCCTCTCCCCCTCTCCCTCCTTCCCCCTCCCCTCCTCCCTCTCTTCCTCCTTGACGTCTATGTTGTCACTCTCTTCATGTCAGGGACCAGAGGTGCGAATTGAATCTGAGCAG
Source organism: Protosalanx chinensis (assembly GCA_030340685.1). Classification (NCBI taxonomy): domain Eukaryota; kingdom Metazoa; phylum Chordata; class Actinopteri; order Osmeriformes; family Salangidae; genus Protosalanx; species Protosalanx chinensis. The sequence goes on along the minus strand of CM059335.1, from coordinate 272,533 downwards.
AGCAACAGAGGAGTGACGGTTCTACTTTCAGAACGGGGGGGGCAAGGCCATGTCGTGTCACATCTTCATCCCCCCCCCCCCACACACACACACACACACACGCACTGTGTACACATGCAATTACCACGCCCACACACAGTCGCAGATACAAATCACCAGACGCCCACCTCCCCTCTGACACACTGTTCCCTCACACACACACACACGCACGTTCATATGTACAGCCTGGCCCCTCTCACTCCCTGTTTGCAGTGGCTTCTATGTATAATATGCATGTTGCAGCTGTGTGTGTGTGTGTGTTATATGTCATCTGATTGGCCCTGCCCCTGACTGGAGGGATGTGTTCAGCTGGTCAACAGGGTCTCCTCATGTCATCCTGCTAACCTCAGACAGCTGTCAGAGAAAGCTATCTGTCACCATGCAGTCCCAGAGATGACAGCTGACAGCTGGCCCTGGAGCAGCGTGCCTCGCTGGACTTCCATAGCTCTCTCTCCTAAGGACTGATTTCAGATCAGTTTGCTGCTCTGCTCTGTTTGTACAGAGCCTGCAGCCTCAGCCAGCAGACCAGAAGCTGTGACCGTGGGGGTCGCTTCTGCGAACGACTAACGATTCCGGAAAAGGTGGACAGTTGGAGATACGGTAGATTCTACGGTGTTCATCTAATGCTTGGACAGCCCGTCCTCTTTCCTACCAGTGCTCTTAAAACGGGGGCCGTTTGTTTCGGATTGAAGGGAATGTCGGGGACGGCTGCGCAGGGTGGTGCTTCCAGTTCTGTTTCAGAGTGACGTGGCGTCTGCCTGAGCTGGATCCCAGCAGGGCAGCGCCGGAGGAGGACAGCAGCCTGTCAAACCTCACACGGTCAGACTGTGTGGAACCGCGTACGCGCGCGTTGAAGTACGACTTTAGTCGCGCTCGAAATGCGCGGCCTCCCCCCCCCCCGTCCCCCCCGTCCCCCCCGTCCCCCAGCCTCTGTGTGAGTCCCCAGTCCTCCTCCGTCCAGCTAGCCTTCCTCACCCTCACCCCACATCTCTCCTCCAACGAGCGGGGTGAGAACGGAAGCATCTCCTTTAATGTGGCGGCTCGGTGCATTTCCTGCTCTCTGGTTTATGGAGCTGGAATTAGCGGTGAGGGGAGAAAAACAACATGGTGATCATCCGTCCTCGCAGACGGAGAGAGAGAGCGGGATATTTTTATTTGCGACATTTTAATGACTGTTTTTCTTTCCTCATCGAACGCCTGTTTTTTTTCCCCCTTTGTTGCAGCGTCCTTTCGAGAGCGGGGGGGGGACGGGGGGGACGGGGGACGTTTTTGTGGGCGTTTTGTGTACGACCCACGCGTCGGATTAGGATGTTTATTAAAAGAAACGGAAATCGGTTTGTCTTGTTACGGAAGAATTTTAAATTAATTCTGTTTTTCTATATGCTTCCACGCCGTCCCCGGGTTCTGCGGCAGCTTCTGCTGCCTTGGAAGAGGCCTGATTGGAGGGTTACGAAATGACCTGCGCCGGCCTGATTATGTGGAGAGTGGCTAATCCGGACTGGAGAGGCTGTTCTCAGGCAGCGGGCGTCTAATGATCACAGAATAGAGATGGGGGGGGGGGGAGGTGGGAGGGTGGGAGGGTGGGGGGGGGGAGGCGGGTAGAGTTTCAGAGACATGGAGGAGACCAGGGGGGTGGGGATAGGGGTGGGGGCGGGTTTGAAGGCTCTTTGTATGGAGGAGCTGCGAGGAGAATGGAGGGGTTCTATTTTTGTTGGTCGGCTTTCGATTGGTTGAAGAAAAAAATTGCTGGGGGGGGGCGGGGAGATTTGAGAGAGAGCATTTCACATTTCTGGATAGGACAAGTAGGACAGGGATCTCGGTTTGTCTTCTCCTCCCTCCTCCTCCTCCTCGTCTCACTCTGTACTCGAGTGTTTCTTCATTCCCATCATCCTCTCCTCCACCCAATCAGTGATAGCCCTTCCTCTGTGGGTCCTCAGGTACTACAGCGCCACCATCCTGCAGATGTCGGGAGTGCGGGACGACAAACTGGCCATCTGGCTGGCCGGGCTGACGGCCGCCACCAACTTCCTGTTCACCCTGCTGGGGGTGTGGCTGGTGGAGAGGGTGGGCCGCAGGAAACTCACCTTGGGGAGCATGCTGGGTAAGGGGTCGAAGGTCGTGGCTGAACGTCCAGATAAAACACGATCAACTTTAAAATTGACGTAGTCCTCAGGGAACTAAAATTATAATACAAACTACGAAGAAATATGGACTCAGACCATATTGTTAATCAAGAACGAGACTGTGTCAAGTGCGCTGTGATGTGTTGAACATGCGCTGTATGTATAAAACATGCTGTGTTGGTCTTTCAGGAACGTGTGTGAGTTTGTCTCTGCTGGCCATTGGCTTCCTGCTGTCAGCACAGCACTCTCCTCCCATCAGCCTCCACCCCACAGACCCCTCCAACTCCACCTGCTCCACACACCTGTGAGTTATGGAGGCTCTGCTCTCCTCTGGGATCTGCTCTAATCTAATCTGCTCTATACTACTCTACTCTATTCTACTCTGCTCTATTCTACTCTACTCTATTCTACTCTGCTGTCCTGTCCTACTCTACTCTACTCTATTCTACTCTGCTCTATTCTACTCTACTCTGTTCTAATCTGCTCTATTCTACTCTACTCTATTCTACTCTGCTCTATTCTACTCTGCTCTAGTCTACTCTGCTCTATTCTACTCTGCTCTATTCTACTCTACTCTATTCTACTCTGCTCTATTCTACTCTACTCTATTCTACTCTGCTGTCCTGTCCTAATCTACTCTATTCTACTCTACTCTACTCTGCTGTATTCTACTCTGCTCTATTCTTCTCTGCCCTATTCTACTCTGCTCTATTCTACTCTGCTCTATTCTACTCTGCTGTCCTATTCTACTCTACTCTGCTCTATTCTATTCTAATCTGCTCTATTCTACCCTACTCTATTCTACTCTACTCTATTCTACTCTACTCTATTCTGCTCTATTCTATTCTAATCTGCTCTATTCTACTCTACTCTATTCTACCCTACTCTATTCTACCCTACTCAATTCGACTCTGCTCTATTCTACTCTGCTCTATTTTACTCTACTCTGCTCTATTCTATTCTGCTCTATTCTATTCTGCTCTATTCTATTCTACTCTGCTCTATTGTCCTTCCTCTGCTCTGTTTGGTTTTACTGAACTCTACTCTGCTCATACAGTGGTACTCTGATAATACAGTGGTATTGATGGCACATGACATACATGCCTTTCCACATATCTTTCCACCAAAGCTTCACAGCCAGGTCCTTTGAAGCAGCGTAGCCCTGTGTTGGAGAGCGCCAGCCTGCTGTCTTATTAAGGAGCAGTAATGCAGAGCTCGACTCTGACAGCTCTTCTTGCTTCGAAGCTCATGCCATTATTTTATGTTCTCACACCCACAGCTGCATCTGGGATCTGCTCTCTCATCCGGACCTTTAATCCGTCTGTTGGGATGATAACCTATTTACAAAAATACCTGTCGCCGTTAGCAACAGAGAGGTATCGGTTCGCAGAGGGACAGAGAGAGAGAGAGAGAGAGAGAGAGACAGGCAGAGAGAAAGACAGAGACACAGAGAGAGAAAGACACAGAGAGAGAAAGACAGAGAGAGAGAGAAAGACAGAGAGAGAGACAGACAGACAGAGAAAGTCAGAGAGAGAGAAAGACAGAGAGAGAGAGAGAGAGACAGGCAGAGAGAAAGACAGAGAGAGACAGAGAGAGAAAGACAGAGAGAGAGAGAAAGACAGAGAGAGAGTAAGACAGATGGGAGATAGACTGATGTTTTGCAGTTGGTCTGGTTTCATACTGCTCTGAGACTCATGGCCGGATTGGACAACTATCTCATCACAGCAGCAGCCCCATCGAACCCTTTTTCCCCTCCTCAAACAACATTAGTTCCCACCTCACACACTCTCTCTCTCTCTCTCTCTCTCTCTCCCTCTCCCTCTCTCATGCACACACAAACAAGCCAATGACAAGGTTCAGAGGGGGGGGGGGGGGGGGGGGGGGGTCGCCTTGTATTTAATTTCATGAGTCATTTCATTCGGTACCATTCAGTTTATGTAGACACGCGGCTGAATCCGCGTCCATTAAAGGGGGGGGCCGGCACCAGTGTAATGACCCTGCACGTGTATATCCCCCCCCCCCCCCCCCCCTTTCTCTGATCCGCCTGACTCCAGGCTGTGCGAGCCGTGCATGCTGGACCCAGGGTGTGGCTTCTGTTACCGTGAGAACAGCACGGCTCTCTTCGCCTCCTCCTGCGTACCCGTCAACGCAGCCTCCACGGAGCAGGCCGCATGGGGCAGGTGAGATACCCCTCCCCGGAGACTCCCAGAAAAAGAAGCTACGAACGGGAACCGTTATAATGAACTCCCCCTCTCCGACTCCTCTCTGACGCACTTTGCCCCCGAGGCTTCAGCGTGTTTAAAAAAGATTTATTACCAACCTAGATTATCACACCTGCCGAATGACTTGATGTGTCAGAGGGTGAATTGGTTTCACACACGCACTCGCACTTTATTTAGGAAGCCTCTGAATAATTGGTGTGTAGGTGGATGAGACGGGCTTCTTTGTTTTATGTGGTTGTGGTTCTGTCTCCAGGTGTTCTAACTCCACCCAGGAGAAAGAGAAGACGTACTGGGCTTACAACTACTGTCCCACAACCTATTCCTGGCTGGTTCTGTTGGGTCTGGTGTCGTACCTGGCCTTCTTCGCTCCAGGTGATGTAACAGGAGTTGGACTGATTCCTATGTTTTCTTAAAATCCTTGGTCCATTTTAAAGCCATTGTATTGGGGGTATTTTGTCCTCTGGGATCAGGGCTTTTGAGTGCTTTTAATGCACCACATGTCCATTAGGGGATTACGCAATTAAATTTATCTCGTACTTTCTCTGTACATTTAAATTTAGTCATTTAGCAGACACTCTTATCCAGAGTGACTTACAGCAAGTAAGTTCCCCCCCCCCAGGCAAGTAGAGTGAAGTGCCTTGCCCAAGGACAAAATTGCCTTTTGAATCGAAAAAAATAAATATGAAAAATTGCAAGAATCGAACTGGCAACCTTTCGATCACAAGTCCCATGCCTTAACCGCTGAGCCCCCCCCCCCCCCTTTTTTCTTCTCTGTGTCCTCTTTGGTCCGCTCCCCCTTCTCCTCCCCCAGGTATGGGCTCCATGCCTTGGACAATCAACTCAGAGATCTACCCTCTCTGGGCCCGGAGCACGGGCAACGCCTGCTCTGCTGGGGTCAACTGGACCTTCAACGTGCTGGTGTCCTTCACCTTCCTGCACATGGCCCAGTACCTCACCTACTACGGTAAGATCACCAGGGGGGGGGGTCCATGACTCACACATGGCCCAGCACCTCACCTACTACGGTAAGATCACCAGGGGGGGGGGGTCCATGACTCACACATGGCCCAGTTCCTCACCTACTACGGTAAGATCACACCAGGGGGGGTCCATGACTCACACATGGCTCAGGAGTCATTTACTACAACAACTAATTACACATCAATAGCCCTCCTGGCAAGGGAGGGCACAGGGCTCTGTATGGATCTATCAGCTGAACAACAGGTCAGAACCTTCTAATTCAGGAACTGACCTTTTAGACAGCTACATCAATGTACATCCATGCTGCCATTCATTTACCTCTCCATCCATCCATTCATCCATCCCTCCCTCCATCCATCCATCCATCCAACCCTCCATCCATCCAACCCTCCATCCATCCAACCCTCCATCCATCCCTCCATCCATCCAACCCTCCATCCATCCATCCCTCCATCCATCCCTCCATCCCTCCATTCATCCAACTCTCCATCCCTCCATCCATCCATCCAACCCTCCATCCCTCCATCCATCCATCCATCCGTAACACATTCTTATGTTGTTGTTGTTCCAGGGGTCTTCTTCCTGTACTCCAGCATGGCTTTGCTGGGTTTCGGATTCATCTTCGGCTGCCTGCCTGAGACCAAGGGCCGGCGGCTGGAGGAGATTGAGTCTCTGTTCGACAGCCGGCTGTGCTCCTGCGGGGTGACCGAGTCCGACGAGGGCCGGCAGGTGGAGTACATCCGGGTGAAGGGGAGCAACTACCACCTCTCGGATAACGACGCCTCGGATGTGGAGTAAAGACCCCCGCTAGACCTGGGGAGGTCCAGCTCCTGGGGGGGGGTGGGGGGGCTGCGTGTGGGGGCCCTAGAAACCCCTGTTTCTTAATGTGTGGTCTTTGATCTGTAGCTGTGTGTCGTGCTTGGGGAGCGGGAGGGTGTGGGGAGGCTGGGGCAGGGGCAGGGGTCAGGGCACCCTCTGGCTCTGGAGGGCTTGGTATGTGTGCAGGCTGGTGCCACCCGCACCTGGTTCATTCGATTAACCCCGCCCCTGTGTGGAGAACCGGTCACATGGTTTCGTCAGGTGTGCTGGGGCTGGAAAACAAATCCATTAACGACCGAGCGATTTAGTGGGACGCTAAGCACAACCTCCCAGAATCCTGTTCTCTGTTTGGTTCCTACAGTAGAACTCCCCCTATCCACTTTGCTAGACTAGAATCAGCCAAGTTATTAAACACCTTGGTTCTCAAATCCTCCTATGCCAGACAGTGAGGAGACACGGTCAATGCATTTCTTGTGGACAAGTACGGTCAAATGTTGTTAGCGTCTCCATTTAGATATCATACGTATATGCTGCTGGATTTCCTCGCCCATAACCAGCTTGTTGCTTAGCAACAGAGTTAGTGGCGATAGCTAGTTGGTGTTGTAGTTCGTGCCGATGTGGATCACAGTTGAAAGAAGCTCTTCATTCGCACTGTAGCAGGAAAACTACAATAAAGATTTAAAAAACATTGCCATTTCCCAACCACCAGGTAACTGATTGTACAGTAAACTTTGAATGGATGTGAAATCTCCCAGCCAAACCCAAATGTTACCACCTGAATGTTGTAGTTAAACCCAAATGTCCTCTTGATTTTAGAGAAACGTAAATCAGAGATCTTCTATTATATTCAGTGTTAAGATGCCAGTATGCCTTTCTATATCCAGTTCAACTCAGTAATGTTCTTTTGTTGGCTTGTAGCACTGCTAATGGGTTTTGGGTCACTAGGTCTTTGTGCTTTGCTGTTGTTCTGATGTTCTGCAAGGCACCCTTCACTGTTGGGGTGTTTCTTACCAGAACTTTGTGTTATTCTACAAATTCTACACATTAAGGATTGATAGCGTTCAAATGCATGAGGGATTCAGGATTTATTTTGACTTTTTTTGTTGCTGTTTATCAGAAGTTGTGTAACTGTTCGTTCACAGCACCACTACATGCACTGTAGTATTATATCATATGCATTACGTACTTTTGTACGGTTTTGGAGTGTTTTTTTGTTATTGTTTATTTTATTTTTAGACACTTTATTTGCGTCTTCCTTCTTAGAGCCTCATGTCCAAAGTGTCATGCATATCACTCGCGTGGAAGAGTCAGGTTACTGTGTTCTTAAAGTCCGAGGACTGCTTTACTTAGCTCTATTGTTTTAGTATCGTAAAACTGTGTGGGGCTACATCTTGTTATTCTTGTGCACATATATATGTGTATACCAATCTCAGAAATGTTGTCAACAGAGTAACAGTACTAAGATTTCAAGTATGTGTATTATCTGTGACAAAAACAAAAATAAGTTAAAAATAGGATTCTGTCACTATAGCCTGTGATAATCAGGTTCTTTAGTCAAGGGCCTCTATTTCAAAGTGTTCGTTTCTATTTAACTGTTAATTACAGAGCAGTTAGTTGGTTCTTTGTAAAGCGTGTTTAATTATTGTTCCTAATAGCCATCAAATGAGAGCTTTAGAGAACTCTACGTAAATAGGAGACTGTTTTCTTATTTTTTATCAGAGATAGACACACTAGGGTAACAGTAAGCTACAATATAGTTCTCAATATTTTCTTTCTTGACAGAACAGATGTTTTTTTTTTTCAAAGAGCGTATTTTATTGAAAATGCACTCTACCAATGTGCCAGGGCAGTCTATCCAACATTCACACAAGCGTGCACACATACTAGTACAAAAACTGTATATCAGATATCTATATTTTATGTGATTATCCCATTGATTAAGGAAAGTCATTTCTTCTTGACAATCCATTGTGCGTAGCCCTTTGCTTTCAGTCCAAACTGGGACCTCATGTGTGTATTTATAGTGAACGGGTGAATTATTTTCTATGTGAAACGACTAAATGCAGTATTTCTACAGTTTGAGGTACGTAGTTAAACATGGAGGGGAAAAATATATATTTATTAGTGCTGTATAGTACATGTAATTATCGTTGCTGTAAATGTTTTGCTAGAATTTATATTATATACAGCTAAATATTCATGAAATAGGAACACTTGAATATGTATCTTGCGAAATAAATAAACGGCTAACTTGCGATGTCTAGCTTTGTGTTCCTGAAAATCCCCCTGGCTCGGTAGGCTGCAGCTGAGCAAACTGCAGCCTCGATGAAAGTACGTCGACCAGCAAGGCTGATCTGTCAACACCAAACAAACAAGCCTAGAAGCCTGGCCTGGCCTGGCCTGTCCCCCCCCCCCCCCCCCCCCCCCCCTTCCTCCACCCTCCCCCTGAACGTCTCCTAACTTCCTGTTTTCAGGCTCAGATCCTCTATCTCTCCTTCAGCACCAGCAGAATATCGGATACTCGCTGGAGGGACTGGTTCTCCTCTGACAGCCTGGTTCTCAGACGTGGCCCTGTAACGCTCCTCAGCCAGGTTTGTGATGAGACCCTCCTCTCTTTCAGCAGGGGCTGCTTCCTCTCCTTCAATCATGTCTGCTCCTTCATCCATCTTCTTATCTGATTATGAAGCAGAAACGGACCAAACCCTGATCATCCGTGTCTCGGTAGAAACAAGCTGACAGAAACATTTACATCACACATTTAGTCATTTAGCAGACGCTCTTATCCTTCCAACCTTGTCTCCAATCCTCCAATTGTCATCAAAATGTTTTTCTTATAGAGGTAATTTTGTCTAATGTACCCTGTAAATTGTCAGTATTGAGTAAAACAGATCTCCAAGACATAGATGGTGATTGCTGTGCTAAATGTACCTGTCACATTTCCGCTGGGCTCCTCTCTCAGGATGGGAGTGGCTGGTCTCTCCACACTCACTCTGCTCTCTGGGAGGAAGGGGAGGGGCTTTGTGATTGACAGGTGTCCAGTCTCATGCTCCCCTGTTGTTACCCTCCTCCAGGGCATGTGCCCTTCTTCTTCCAGCCTCCCGCTGATGCTGTCTGGCCGTGCGTCACGCGTCAGAGCTCCATCTCTGGGACTTGACTGCCCCCTGTGGGCGTGGGTTGGTACGACGCTACCAGCAGCCACACAGAACTGCTTGGAATCAGTGCTAAGATTGTAACATTGACAAACAGGGTAGCTGTTTGTGTTGCGCTCCGGCCCCAAGCTACACTGAGTAGAAGCCTCTGATGTTGGGCAGGTGTCAGGCAAAACTGTCTGAGTCCCCATGTCTCGTGTTTGGGGGGACGCAATCTTCCGTCTGGCTGTTATCAAGCTTCCAGCTCGATCATGCCTGCTTCTGTCTGTCTGGCTGCAGCTGGTACCTGCACAGTTACACCGCCTCTGGGAGAGCCCAGAGCAGGTACCTGTTCCTGGGTCCCCCCTGCTCCTGGAGCCTGGGCTGAGCTGACTGGGGGCTGGAGCTGGACTCCAGGGAGAGGCCTGGCTAACGCCCAGGGTCCCGGCAGGGTGAGGCTGAGCTGGGAGGGGAGGAGGTTGTTCCGGAACACACCGATGGCAATCGTACTCCTAACGGCAGCATATAGAATTGGAATGGATGTTAGCGATACCAAACATGGACCTGTGTGCATTACTGTCATGGGTACAGTACTTATTCAGCCATCATGCAGAATGCAAGGCATGCAATCCACCGTGTCATGAATTACTTACATCATCGGACTCAGAGCTAAGGTAACCTCCTCTAGGAGAGTAACCAGGTGAAGATCCACCACAATCCACAGGAGCAATGTTCTGTTGCAGACAAGCTTGAGGGGGAAACATCCAGGAAATGAGTCAACTTAAATCTCCACCCGAGAATTAACATAAAATCCAAACATGTTGTGTCAGTTAACTCACAGGATGTGATGTCAGCACAGTCGGAAAGCTGATAGAAAACAACACCTTCATGTTAACGCATGTTTTAAAATTGCTTGGAATTTAAAGGTCTAATATTATGTTCCAATTAAGCCACTAGGGGGAACTAGTGTCCTTTTTAATGGGAGATTCAACATTTACCTGGGTGAGGGAGTCCAGTACAGGATATATTCTGTGTGGTTGGTTCACATCCCTAATCCCAGTGGAATAAACCCAAACCACTGAAATAACCTGCTCCATGGTATAACGTGATGCTGGTCTTAAATAACTTGTTGGACTTACGGTGGTATTAAGGAAGAGTTTTGTGAGTCTGCTTTCAGAAATATTTTGGAAATCCCCTTCCCGGAAGGAGCTGAAATGTCAACAAAGAAATATGATGCCAATGTTCCCTGGTCTGGTGACATAATTGACCTGCTCACAGCTCCATGTTTAGACTACCATCACTGCTAAACGTGCTGCTGAACCCCCTGAAAAGCTCCTCTTCCTGGGGCAGCGCCTCGCTCTCGCGCTGGAGGAGAGAGAAAGCTTGAACGTCCTCGTCTCTGGTCCCTGTGCTGCTGAAACCAAAAAGTCCAAAAATGACCCCCACAGCTTCATCGAACACGTGAAAAGTAGCTAAATGGTTTGGATGTAGAAGTAGATCCTTTCACAACAGTCAAATCCCCACATCGATCACAGGAGAGGTGATCTCACTGTAAGTCTGTGCTTCCAAACAGGCCTCTGGGCAGCGAGGGTGTCTGGTGATCCCGCTGGGATCCGTTGGGTCCTGATCCCCAGGGGCTGCTCTCTCTCCTCCCGCTAGGCTGGGAGTAAGGTCTGAACTGGAGGGGAAGGAACACAGAGTTACATGAGGATCAACACTGCATCAGCCTTGACTGAGAGAGGAACTCAGTACCTGGGCTTTGTCTGAGGTGCCACCCCAGGGCTGAGGGGGGCGCTGGGATTGGGTTTGGCCTCTCAGCTGGAGGGGGAACAGGCCTGAGGAAGAGGCGGAGGACGAGGTGGAGAAGGGGCTCAGTGTGTCAGCTATGTGGGCCAGCTGGTAATCTGACGCACTGTTGTCGGACTGGTTGGACTCAAGCACTGGAGAGAGCTGTGGAGAGTGAGATTGAGAACGTGACTACTGGTTCATGACTCATACGCTTACTGTTACACACTTGTGTGTATGGGTGTGTGTTTGTGTGGGAGGGAGGGAGGGCAAAACATTTGCACAAACCTGTTGGCACCTGTAACCCTCAGGGAAGCAATGTTTTCTTTTTCGAATTCCCTGGAAACTACAGTAACAATACCATGGAATAAAAGCAGATGGAGTTGGCATTTACTGCAGGGGTCTACAAGGTTTAGACAGTGCTGCTTTTTGGGGTTATAAATGAGAACTGATGCGATGATGGGACTGCTAACGTAGAGGAATATACCTGTAATGTGGCTGACTCTCTACAAGACTGAGATGAGAAGGAGAGCAGGGGCTCATGGGTAACTCCAAAGGTTCAACGCAACCTTTGGTATCGTTGAGGTGAGTTATTTTAGGTAGTTCTGGAAAAACACCAGTTACAACCGTTATTGCTCGGTCCAGAGGCAGTGGGGGGTAGATGGGGTTTAGCTGTGTGTTTTAATGCTGTTGTTTTAATGATGTTTTGATCTCACCACTGTTTTCTTTCTTGGCAGCTATCTGGTTAACTATGAATAAGGTCACCAGGTCTACACTCCCAGAGCCATGGGGGGAGGTCTCAAGAGGCAGTTTCATTTTACTCTGCATCTTCTTCTTCTCAAAATACTCCTGATTAACAAAAATAAAATAAGTATCATATATTCAAGATCTTTTAAATAATAAATAAATGCTAGCTAGTAAGATTACATACCCTTTGTTTCTTCAGGTCGTTTCTCATCATAAAGCGGTTCCTATGTTGATTATAGAACATGGATATCAAAACTTTTTGCAAAAGCTCAATATAAATAATATCTACAGACAGGAGGCCAGGCTGGTGCTATAATATTGCAGGTCAGATAATAACATTTATTAGTAAAGCTAGATTTACAGACAGTAATACTGTAGTAATATCAGTTTAGAACTATCTAGAAGTGTGTCTATCCAGGCAGTAACGTTGTCAACAGTGTTCAGCTACCTTGAACCACCAACCCAGTTCATTTTGGAGGGGAAATGCTGAAGTTGACAGTCGGCAAAATAACGATTATGAAACTGAACAACAACAACAACAACAAAATAGATATAAAGCTGCAGAAACCTTAACTTTACAGTCTTAAGAACATTGTCATTGTCTCTTTATTTAGCCTCCTGCGCGAGGCGGTTGAGGACCTGACAGCGCGTGAAACCCTTCCGCTGCTCGTGCAGCCATAACGATAATTTACGGCAACTTTACACATAAAAAAAAACTGTAATTAGTTGAATTCTGATAAATAAATAAAAAATGATTAACTAGTCCAATGATGACTTGCAACAATTTAGTTTCAAGACACTTCAAGCTCATTGTAAAAATATGAATGTACAGTAGTCAAGGTAACAAGCGGCCAGTCGACAGCCGCTACAGGACATTTGCATTCGTCCATAACGTAACCAATCATCTTCTTCCGGAGGCGTGGCCAATGAAAAACGCTGCAACTTCTCTTTACACATAAAAAAAACAGAAATTGGTTGAATTCTGATAAATACATAAAAAAGTATGAACTAGTCCAATGATGACTTGCAACAATTTAGTTTCTAGACACTTCAAGCTCATTTAAAAAATATTAATTACAGTAGCCAAGGTAACAAGCGACTAGTCGACAGCCGCTACGGACATTTGCATACGTCCATAACGTAACCAACCATCTTCCTCCGGAGGCGTGGCCAATAAAAAAACGCTGCAAAACCCACGAAAACAATGTAGCGGTCCAGTCTTTATCTTCAGCAATACGCCATCCGGGGGGGGGGACTGTCTTTCATCTGCCCACCTTTTACCATTTAATTTTTTTTCTTAGAGATGGACGCATATGGGATAGAATACTAGCTGGCTCTAGAATCTCAGAAAAACAAAAAATGTCCAATATTCTTGATGCTGCGTCCAGAGTGAAGTGGGACCGGAGGACTGCAGCCAAACGGGCCGTCCTTCTCGCTGCTGCTGCCTATGGGGTGAAAACCTTATATCCTATAATTTACAGGCAAATAACCAAGAGAAGACATGGAAGAAATAACCAAGGCGTTAAAGCAGAGTCTAATGGATCTATATTGTCAGTTTCCTCGCATTCAGACCTAGAAATTGTTGGTCGAAGTACATCCCCAGGAGTAAATGCAGAATTCTTCAAGCAAATCCTCGAACTCATCAAAATCCTCTTTCCGAAGCTGATTTCTAAAGAGCTCGGCTTGCTCGCCTTGCATTCTGTGGCTTTGATCTCCAGAACGTTTCTGTCCATCTACGTCGCAGGCTTGGATGGGAAGATCGTCAAGACGATCGTGGAGAAGGATCCCAGGAGCTTCATCCTCCAGCTGATGAAATGGATCCTCATCGCCATCCCTGCCACGTTCGTGAACAGCGCGATCCGTTACCTCGAGTGCAAGCTGGCCTTGGCCTTCCGCACCCGGCTGGTGGACCACGCCTACCAGACCTATTTCACGGATCAAACCTATTATAAAGTCAGCAACATGGACGGGAGGCTGGCCAATCCGGATCAGTCACTCACGGAGGACGTCATGATGTTCTCCCAGTCTGTGGCTCATCTCTACTCCAATCTCACCAAGCCGATCTTGGACGTGATGCTCACCTCCTACACCCTGATCCAGACCGCCAGGTCCAGGGGGGCCAACGCCAGCGGGCCCACGCTGCTGGCCGGCTTGGTGGTGTTTGCCACGGCCAAGGTTCTCCGGGCCTGTTCGCCGAAATTTGGCAAACTCGTGGCGGAGGAGGCCCACAGGAAAGGATATCTCCGCTACGTACACTCTAGAATCATCGCCAATGCTGAAGAGATAGCCTTTTACAGGGGTCATAAGGTATATAGCTTACTGATCTGTATTACGATATCACCAAGCCATTCAAACTGCCCTGCCCTCACTCTCTCCACTCTTGATGTCACATTGTTCCCAAGGAACATTGATTGCGCAACATTCCTGTTAAGCCTTTCTCCTGCTGTGCAGATAGATGTCAGCCATGCTCAGACTGTGTGTGTGTGTGTGTGTGTGTGTCCCTTCCTGCCAGGTGGAGATGCAGCAGCTTCAGAAGTGCTACCGGGCCTTGGCGGAGCAGATTAACCTGATCCTGTCCAAGCGCCTGTGGTACATCATGGTGGAGCAGTTCCTCATGAAGTACGTGTGGAGCGGCAGCGGGCTGGTCATGGTCGCCGTGCCCATCATCACGGCCACCGGCTTCGCTGACAACGGTGGGTGTGCTTTCTCCTCGCACATGTGTGTGTAACGCTTCCTGTTGTTTTTGTTGCACCACTTTTTTTTTTTTTTTATAAAGCTGCTGTTCATTATCCTGTCTTGCTAACAATAGGGCTGGTTGTTCTTTACATTCTGTCATTCCTCACTCTCATTCTGCTAGCTTGGTGTCATGTCATGCTGGGTGATCTGGGGGGGGGGGGGGACGTTGCGTTAGAACAAAGCAGAGGAAGAAGAGAGCTTTTTGACTTTGCATCTTGGCACATCAGCTGATAAGCATGGAAGCCTAATAGGGCCTCTACTTCACAGCCGTTAGGCTGAGAGGCATGGTGGTTGGCAGGTTGTGTCTTTGTTGTGTTGATCAGGAAATGCATAAGGAAATCCCCCCCCTCTCTCTCTCTCTTTCACACACACACACACACACATATACATCCATCTCCTTCATACACTCATCTGCATAGCATCCATCAAACAGGGGTAGTACGGGCCAGATTCTGTTTCCTCCGTTAGCGCAGTCCGTCGCTGTCCAGATTTTGGCCCCGGGCCCAGGATGCCTCCTGACGGTGACTGTGTTTTCTCTGCAGAGACTGCGGATGGGCAGACCCACGTGCTGGTGAGCGAGAGAACGGAGGCCTTCACCACCGCCCGCAACCTGCTGGCGTCCGGAGCAGACGCCATCGAGAGGATCATGTCCTCCTACAAAGAGGTGATGTTCTCTCCCCCCCCTTCAAATAAACTCACCGCACCTGAGATCCTGATCTGCGTTTTTTAATCTGATGGCACTATACATGTTTAACCAGGGAGAGATTTATATTCATTCATTCAGTCTTTTGCTATATGTATATAAGCAATATATGAGTCTGGTTCGAACACCTCCAATGGAGGTTAACAAGAACAGGGGATGCACCTTTAGCTTTTATGAGCAGTGACCATGGATCTGTTTTTGGTTCTATTTGTTTGGTTTTATCATTGATCTGTTAAAAATGTGTCTGCATTTGACACAAGACAGGTGAGTGACAAGGAAGTCTAGTGGCTCAACGGTTAAGTTGTTGGGTTCGGGATCGGAAGGTTGTGAGTTCAATTCCTGCGCGGGCTGCAGGTCGAACCTTTCCAGCATGAGAAATAGACACATTCTTCATTTGTTTTCCAAATCGTTCGCTTTGCAATTCAGATCCTCAGATAAGCATCTAAACAAATATCGCTGTGTATTATTCAGCTGCATGTCTACCCAGTATGAGTAAAGCAAGAGCAAGGAACAATTACAGCCCTGCTACAGTATGCTGTAAGTATTCCAGCTTGTCCCTGCTTGTAGGATCTGAGACATGGAGCAATGGATAGAGAGAGAAAGAGGGAGAGAGAGAGAGATAAAGCCACAACACATTCCTGAGGCCGTGTGCGCGCTCACACCTTCTTCAGGTTGGAGATACACGCTTAAGTTCCGTATCGTAAGCATGTCGTTAGAAGCATGAGAGCCTTAACGCTGCCCTCTGGTGTCACCTCCTCTCTTCTCTTCACCTAAGCTGTGGCCTAGCCGTGAGTAATCCTCCACCTGTCGAGCCTTGATCCTTCACCCAGCCAGACTAGCCGAGCTCCCAGGAGTCAAGTCCACCGTACTTAACCCTGATCTGCACCTCTCTCTACCCAGTCTCCCTCTCCAGGAACCAGGGCTACAGACTAGTATAACGCTGTTAAATACCAAGCAAGACCAACTGTAGAACAAATGTCTTATGTCCAGTATTCAAAAGTAATCAGTATCCTTGTGTCCTCATCCTTAAAAAGCAAGGTGCAGAAATACAAATAAATAGGGTAAATATAGGGTTGTTCTACATGGGTGGTGTCAAACTCGTGCCATCGCGGGCCAAGAGGGTGCAGGTTGTTCGTGTCAACCAAGCCACTACACCAGCTGATTTCAATAACGAGTTTCTCCACTTCGCGAAATCAAACTCGTTATTTAAATCAGCTTAGGTGTATAAACCTGCACCCTCTCGGCCCACGATGGCACGAGTTTGACGCCACTGCATGCTACATTATAAATGTTCTACATTATAAACGCTCACACAGCCAGACAGGTGTGCGAGAGTCTTGTTGTGTTCAAGGTTTCCTGGTTTAAGCCCAACTGGGAGTCGTTCCCCAGGTCTGTGTGTCTGGCCTCCCCTCTCCCAGGCTCCAGCCTGGGGTGGCTGTTGACAGTTGCTCCCCAAGAGAGGAACCTCTCTCCAGCTCAGTACAGCCGCAGGGCTGTGGTCCTGTACTGCGTGTTCCCTCTCTACTAATGTGTCTTCCAACACAGCCATCAACAGGGACCATTGTTTAGTGAAATTAAGGCACCAGAGTAACTTTTGTTGCAGGAACTTAAATACAATATTGAGTGATATAATCAAAACGTTTGACTGGTAGTGTAGACGTACACCAACAGGACAAGGGTTGGGTCAAGTCTTATCATAAATCTGGTCTTGAGCAACAGATAGGTACTGTTCAAGAAGCAGGCCGTGGGATGATTGACCGGAGCTTGTAGATAACCTTAAATGACCCGAACACTCTGTTCTTCTCCCTGAACGACCTTTCACCTTTGTGCTTATCTGTGACAGGTCACAGAGCTGGCAGGTTACACGGCACGCGTGCACAACATGTTCCTGGTGTTTGGGGAGGTGCAGCGAGGCGTGTACAAGCGCTCGTCCGTGTCGACCGCGACGGGAGAGAAGAACTCGGCGAGGTCGAACATGCACATCGACGGACCCCTGGAGATCAAAGGTGGGCTGATACTTCAGGAATTCACTTTGACTTGTACATTTACATTTATTCCTTTAGCAGACGCTCTTATCCAAAGCGACTTACAGTAAGTACAGAGACATTCTCCCTGAGACAAGTAGGGTGAAGTGCCTTGCCCAAGGACACAATGCATATATCCACAGCGGGGGCTCGATCTCACAGCCTTCCGATCATGAGGCCAACACCTTAACCTGTTGAGCCATCTGACTCCCCAGATGTAACAATCGTGTAGGTTCAGCTTTACGTTTAGGACGAAAGGATTTGATCTCCTCTTTTTTTTTTTTTTTTTTTTATTGAGAAAAACATTTGTACACATATTTTCCTCCCAAAAAGTGTAAAGAAATACATTAAATAAAAGATTTGCACCCAAAAATATTCCCCAGATATAAAAAATATTTTAGAATAGTTATTTTGGTTAAGGTAGTTCGGTTAAAAGATATTTGAACCTTTGCTTTGAACCTTTGTCCCCTGCAGGGAAGGTGATTGATGTAGACCAGGGCATCATGTGCGAGGGCGTGCCCATCATCACCCCCAACGGAGACGTGGTGGTGTCCAGCCTCAACCTCAAGGTGAGAGGGCTGGTCATGTGACAGAGTCTGCTCTGCTACCCCCTCGGCTGGTCACGTGACCCAGGCCGGTCATGTGACGCGGGCCCGAGCCAGGAGCAGGTTGGGGAGTCGGTGTGTGATGCTTCTGCTGGTGTTCCAGGTGGAGGAGGGGATGCACCTGCTGATCACGGGGCCTAACGGCTGTGGGAAGAGCTCCCTGTTCAGGATCCTCAGCGGGCTGTGGCCTGTCTATGGAGGACTGCTGCACAAGCCCTCACCCCAGCACATGTTCTACATCCCACAGAGGTGAGGGACCCTCACACACATGCACACGTACACACACATGCAGCCATGCGCACACACACAGACATGAAGCCATGCACACATACACACACATGCAGCCCGGCACACACACACACATGCAACCATGCACACACACAAACAGACATGAAGCCATGCACACATACACACACATGCAGCCCGGCACACACACACACATACACACACATGCAGCCATGCACACACACACGCACACACAAACATGAAGCCATGCACACACACACACATATACACATGAAGCCAGCCACTCATACATTCACTCACTCACACACACACATTCCTCAGCATGTATACATGCACATATGCTTACATGCACAGTCCAGCTTGTGAACACACACATTTGGTGGTACAGTGTAATACAGTGTTTACATCCTTTGGTGATGAAGGTAGTCGTTGCCGTGGTAATGTATACCAGTGTAAACTGAGCTCTGTGAGAGGCTGATGGAGGGAAACAAGAGTAGGTAGGGTGAAATATTTACCAGCTGTGCCCAGGGGCAGACCAGAGATCATTCCACTGTTGCACATCACTTCCTGTCAGGACAGGAAGCGTTAATGGTCAGAGTCACACAATTACAGTGTGTCGGTTATGAGCGGTAAGGGATTGGATTTAATATGTGCTAGATAAGCTAAACGATGACAGGTTCGGTCGCGTTAAACACTAGTCACACATTTACATTTATTCATTTAGCAGACGCTTTTATCCAGAGCGACTTACAGTAAGTACAGGGACATTCTCCCTGAGGCAAGTAGGGTGAAGTGCCTTGCCCAAGGACACGAAGTCATATAACCACAGCGGGGGCTCGATCTCACAACCTTCCGTTCATGAGGCCAACGCCTTAACCTGTTGAGGCATCTGACTCCCACAAAGCCTTTCAGATCTGTTTCATTCCATGGATGATAAAACCCATCTTGTCTCCTCCTCCAGGCCCTACATGTCCATCGGTACTCTGAGAGATCAGGTGATCTACCCAGACTCTCTGGAGGACATGCATGAGAGAGGCCTCAGGGACAAGGACCTGGAGGCCATCCTGGACATAGTCAACCTCAACCAGATCGTCACCCGCGAGGGAGGTGGGTACCAGGGGGAGAGGGTGGGCTGGGGATGCCTGGGTGTTAAGACCAGGAAAGGTTATTTCAGTTTCCCTTCACGTCGGAGGCTTTATTTAGCAGCACAAGCATGGCACTAATTGGTGGCCACTCTCTGTTGTAAACAAGCAGGCCTATTGTGAGCCCCCCCCCCCCCCCCCCCCCCCCCCACTTGGCTCAGAGTCTAGAAACGCTGAATGGCGGCTCTGTCCGCACCAGCATGACAGGGTTTCCCAGCCCCGGGGCTAAATCAACTCCAATAATCTCTAATCCAGATTTCCTGATGTTGCGCTCCGGCCAGAGGAGATTATCGTTCACGAGCAAAGTAGGAAGATGTAGGAAGATGTAGAGAAAGGGAGTGTATTTTTCTCTCTCAATCACTGCTGCTGTGGTTAGGGTCCAGATTAGGAGGCATTATTTGGAGTTTGGACTTCGATGAAATATGTTGACGTGAATGACGCAGTAATGTGTTGTTTGTTGTTAGTACATTGAAATAAAAACCCTCGTGTTTGTGCGTTGTAGGCTGGGATGCAGAGATGGACTGGAAGGATGTGCTGTCTGGAGGAGAGAAGCAGAGGATGGGGATGGCCCGCATGTTTTACCACCGGTGAGACAGAATTCTTTTACATAAACCTTTACTAGTCCAGGAGCACCTTTACTAGTCCAGGAGTACCTTTACTAGTCCAGGAACATCTTTACTAGTCCAGGAGCACCTTTACTAGTCCAGGAACACCTTTGCTAGTCCAGGAACACCTTCACTAGTCCAGGAACACCTTTACTAGTCCAGGAGCATCTTTACTAGTCCAGGAGCACCTTTACTAGTCCAGGAACACCTTTGCTAGTCCAGGAACACCTTCACTAGTCCAGGAACACCTTTACTAGTCCAGGAACACCTTTGCTAGTCCAGGAGCACCTTTGCTAGTCCAGGAGCACCTTTGCTAGTCCAGGAACACCTTTACTAGTCCAGGAGCACCTTTACTTGTCCAGGAGCACCTTTGCTAGTCCAGGAGCACCTTTACTAGTCCAGGAACACCTTTGCTAGTCCAGGAACACCTTCACTAGTCCAGGAACACCTTTGCTAGTCCAGCAACACCTTCACTAGTCCAGGAACACCTTTGCTAGTCCAGGAGCACCTTTACTAGTCCTGGAGCACCTTTACTAGTCCAGGAGCACCTTTGCTAGTCCAGGAGCACCTTTACTAGTCCAGGAGCACCTTTGCTAGTCCAGGAGCACCTTTGTTAGTCCAGGAGTTCCTCCAGATTGGGTCCTAATACTTCCTGGTTCCTGTCAGGCCCAAATACGCCCTGCTGGATGAGTGCACCAGCGCTGTGAGCATCGACGTGGAGGGGAAGATATTCCAGGCTGCTAAGGATTCTGGGATCTCGCTTCTATCGATCACCCACAGGCCCTCCCTATGGTGAGAGACACAACCGTTCATTACGACAAAACCTTCGAACGCGGTCCAGTTCGTTTGAACGATTCCGTTTGAACACAAAACAGAGTGCACGGCAGCCCAACCTCCTGTGGTTACATACAGTTCACATCCTAACCCAGAAACGGTCCTCTTGTCTGGCTTCCTGTGCCCACAGGAAGTACCACACTCACTTGCTTCAGTTCGACGGCGAGGGCGGCTGGCGGTTCGAGCAGCTGGACACCGCTACACGCCTCTCGCTCACCGAGGAAAAACAACGTCTCGAATCCCAGCTGGCAGGAATTCCCAAAATGCAACACAGACTCAATGAGCTCTGCAAGATTCTGGGAGAAGACTCTGTTTTGAAAACTGCTGATGAGGCAGAGTGACAATAAGGTAGAAAGAGAGAGAGAGAGAGAGAGAGGGGGGGGGAGGATAGATAAAGGAACCAAGGCTCAGATCAGTTCAAGTATTATGTTTCCTTTTTTCACACAAACAAGAACATACTGTAAGTCTGTATGTTGATAAAGCATTCTGGTGACAATTGAGATATTTTTTACAACGGCAGTTCGTCATTGTAGTGGTCACGTTGATTTTAATATACATTTTGTGCACTTTACTAAGTTTTAGAAAGCAGTTTTATTTTGCTAGTGCTGGAAAAGTAGTGTTTTATTCCACGTTTTCACTCGGTGTGACAAGAAGTATTTTGTTTATTTGACTAAACCGATAGTGTAGAAATCAATTATTTGTACGGCTTTTAACCTCTCAGCGCTGAACTTTGAAACAATCAGTGGTGATTGCGTTGAGACATCACGCTACTTTAGAATGTGTCGTACTTGCAAGTCAAGTCGACGATGCCACTTTCCTTGTCCTGTGTTTTCTAGATCGCTGTTTTGTTCGTGGGGCTGGATGAAGCGGTCATCAGCCAATGATACTCAGCGTGTATCACACACATCCACAGCACAATCCTAGTACCTGATAGTACCTCGGACACCGGCCCTAAATCATCTTCTGATACGTTGTCTTTTCTTTTTACCGGCTCTGTTTTAGCAACAAGGAGTCCATCTTGGAGGTATTATGGGATATGTTAGTGACGGGGGTCAGACCCAAGGGTTAAAAACTTCTGCTTTACTGAGTAAATACAACACAGCCCTCTTCCCCCCTAACCAGCTGTCAGGTCTTAATGCATACGACCTGCCAAAGCCCTTCCTGACTGCACCCCACTGCTCTGAGATAAAGGAGGAGGATGTTGCTCCCAGTGTGTGGGTCAGAACGCCTTCTGCCTGTAGTCCACACCAGCTGACACCCAGGTATACGTATGTTTCTACTGGGCATGCTCAGTAGGTTCCTGGACACTTGTAGAATATATTTCCGAGGTTTTACATGTGTAACTGTAGTCTGAAAGTCAGATTCCTAGTTCATCTTTCTATATGTTTACCAACTAACTTATCCCGACTGTTCTACTGTGAAGTTTGGTATGTTTTATCCCCCTGAGGTCGTTTTCATGAATTGTTCACAATGTTCCCAGCAGTATTTTGTTACTGTTCTAACCTGAGTGTGTGTGTCAGGGATCATGTAGTTACACTAGTGTAGGTCAATCAGTAGCCTGCTAGCCTGGCTCAAACCAGGCCTCTGCTGTACTACCATGCATTCACCCTCCCCATCTAATATCAGGACATCTGATTGGTTGGCACATGATAATGCAAAGTTATTTGATGTGCCCGTAACCTCAAATGGACTCTGGCCTGCTCTTGCCACAAAATCAAATCAGCGGCAGCATTTGTAGGACACAATCACTCGTCTAGGGAGTCAGGTGGCTGAGCGGTTAGGGAATCGGGCTTGTGATCAGAATGTTGCCGGTTCGATTCCCTGCCGTGCATGGTTATGTTGCGTCCTTGGGTCAAGGCACTTCACCCAACTTGCCTCGGGAGTGGGATGTCCCTGTACTTGCTGTAAGTTGCTCTGGATAAGAGCGTCTGCTAAACGACTAAATGTACACGTCTACCTTAAAGCCCAAGTCATATGTTACTAGATATGGTCATATAGTTGCATGTAAAGG
Source organism: Protosalanx chinensis (assembly GCA_030340685.1). Classification (NCBI taxonomy): domain Eukaryota; kingdom Metazoa; phylum Chordata; class Actinopteri; order Osmeriformes; family Salangidae; genus Protosalanx; species Protosalanx chinensis. Next base: position 249,783 of record CM059335.1, on the reverse strand, counting down.
GTGATTGATTCACACTTTTCAAATGTTTTCTCCACTTTGGTGTCTTCTCCAAACGCTTCTGAAGCAAAGCATTCTGGGAGAGAAACTAGCATGCCCCAAGATGGAACTTAGCAAAATAATTAACCTTATCATATTCATAATAACTTCCTGGTTGTTATTCTGGGACGCCAGGGAGGTGTGTGTGTGTTGGGAAGTGTGTGTGTGTTGGGAAGTGTGTGGGTTCTAGGAGGTGTGTGTATCCCTGTGTTCCTGAAGAGAACGTAGTGGACATTGCTGGAGAACATGTCAGCCATTGCACTATAGCACAGATATAGTCCCTGATTTCACTTTGCTGATGGGCGGTGTCTACAGTAATACTGCTGGATGAAACGGAGTCTAAAAAGGGAAATTGGAAGTTGTTCAGTTAGTAGATGAGATGATTCCTGAGCTCTGACAAGATTGCGACATGAAGATATATATTTAATCTCATTCATTCATTCAAAAATTAGGAATTAAATATGTACTCATGAAACAAGCAACTAATAAGATGATGCAAGTACGCTCCTCTAAATGGGTGATGTCCTGACTAAGAATACTTTGATACAATTATTTTGGCATTATTTTTGTAAGTAAAACAACTGAATGTGACTAACATGTATGTATAATAATCCTCGACGTTGTCATCAACCAAAATCTTTTAACTTGGCCACGTTTTTACTAACGCATGTTCGGTCATTCTGCTGAGCAAAGATCCAATCTCTTGTAGGAAGTAAACTGGTTTATCGGTTCAATCAAGCCTCTTTGTCCAGAATGGTTTACTGGCTGTCAAAATGCTGGATGGAAAGATAAGCAGTTTTTTTTTGTTGTCTCTATAACAACAGCTGTTTTTGCTTCTGTTAAGATCAGCTGTATTTTTTATGCTGAAACCATCTGTTCCTCTGAGCAGATCTACACTATCCTACTAGGTATTGGAGAGATGTACTGTGCTATCATGATCATTTTTGACGGTTCATCAGAAATGTATAACATCCAAATCTGTCCAAAATACCGTATTGTACTGTATCCTGTATGAATACTTGTATTTTTAAATAGATTTACATATGATGGTTGTGCTTGGTTAATGACAACTTTTACTTTGGGAAATTAAGATGTATTTTCCTGTTAATAAAATAATAAAATGGAAGTATGGAACCACTAAGAAGTTGTTTATTTGTCATTCTTTACCAACTCTAAAGGTCAAAGCATTACAATGGCCACAATATGCAGGGGATTTGACCAGGCATGCAACTTCTGAACATTCATGAGGGTGCTTAAGTCTTAGTGAACGTTTAAGTCGAAGTGTAAAGAGGCTTTAGTAGTGGGGATAGACTATAAGCCTACCGCCTTCAAGTACAGCGACCCCAGGGTCAATGACGTCCTCCATACAATTAAGATCCTAAATTTTAGTAGATGGAACAACCAAATGTATCTGAGACAGAGACCGAGACATCTCTCTGTCCCCATCTGGTGGATAGAAAGGGTTCTGCCTCTGGAGGAACCCGCTGTGAAGATCTACAGCAGAGTACCAGGGCCATGCCATCCGATGCCCACATGATGGCTCTAGATCACAGGCATCGTCATCACTGATCATTTCAACCATTTTGACTGACACGCAGAAAAGGCACATTTACACTTTCCTCTATGGAGCTCATGTAATAAACAGACGCTTTTTAGTTTCTTTACATCCAATCTACACTTTATATCATGTTTCAATTTATGATCCTACCTAAATTGATTTCCTATCTTTTGTTTGGACACATTTTTAATTTTGCAAAGGGTTGTTGATTTAGTGTCAACTTGTGTTTAAATATATATATTTTGTATTTTGTATACTCGAAGGTTTGTAATAATTTTTGTGTTAATAATAAAAATAAAAATAAATACTTGTGTTTAAATACTTCAGATAGGGACATATCAGGGGGCGTGGCTCCGTGACGTCACTCTCCAGTGTGTTGATTCCATGGACCTATAATATTCCCCTTCAGTTCGGGACAGCTCAGGGGGCGTGGCTCCGTGACGTCACTGTCCAGAAACGCGCAGCCAGCAAGTGTGTTGCGCTCCGCACCGCACCGCTCAGATCAGGCGCGACACAGGGAATAAAGCCATGTCTTCCAGGAGGTGATCTCCGAATTCGTGGTTCACCTGGACCTGGATAATAAAACCCTAATACGAGCACGGGAACCTTCTCGTTTTTAATATGAAACGCTCTTTCCAAGGATAACCGCTCGGACCCACGGCGCCTTGGGGGGGGTGGGGGGGGACGACGTTGTCCGTAAGCCGATAAAGAAAGAAAAAAAAAAAAAAAAAAGAAAATCGAGCTATTTATAATCCCGCCTGTCCCAGGCGCAACGACCCTCTGGCACCATGACCAGCGGCCAGGATGAGAGCACGGTGCGGGTCGCCTTAAGGTAAAAGCTGCAGAAATCGCTCATATTGAGAGATGCTTATATTGGTCACGCCTCTCCATTCAAATCTACCTGTTCTTATTGTGAGCGTGCCGGCTGATGGTGAATGCTGCCTCGAAGGCCTAGTCGTAGTAGTTTTGGTGCACTGGGATAGTCGAGTTCATTCATTCAGATCAACACCATCTAATATAATATGAACATCCTGCAGTTTGAATGCAGTCTCTTCCAGGCAGTGGGAAGCCTTTGTTGACATGCTGAGGACTAGGATTCATGAATGGACAGGGATAGACCTGCTGCAGATGGCCGCCTCCCAGGAACGATCCCCCCCTTTAACTGGTTATTGTTTCCACTGGGGTTGTTATACAAATCAATACACCAATCAATGTAATGCTATGATACAACAGAGAGGCATGGAAGGAAGGCCCAATAGAGGAGAGGGGTGACAGGGCTGTGGGTGGGTGTGTGTGTGTGCGTGTGTGTGTGGGAGAGATGTACATCTGAGAGAGATGTAAATATGCAGCGTCATGTGAGAAGGATCGGTAGAGGACAGACAAAGCCTCGTGCATCTAAGGTTCCATCTGCCTGGATGGGCGCTCTTTCTTATGACACTCAGACTTTGACCTGGGAAACAATGTTTACCAAGCCACTGTCTGGGCTCAGCTAGGGCTGGACTGCAAGTTGGCCCTCTCTGTCTCTTTCTGTCTCTCTCTCTGTCTCTCTCTCTCTGTCTCTCTCTGTCTGTCTCTCTCTCTGTCTCTCTCTCTCTCTGTCTCTCTCTCTGTCTGTCTCTCTCTGTCTGTCTCTCTCTCTTTCTATCTCTGTCTCTCTGTCTATCTCTGTCTGTCTGTCTCTCTCTGTGTGTGTCTCTCTCTCTCTCTGTCTCTCTCTCTCTCTCTGTCTCTCTGTCTATTTCTCTGTCTCTTTCTTTGAACTGTTTTCCAGTTTACTGTTCGTAACCTCCCAGTTTCTAAATCCATGTCTGTTTCACAGTCACAATTCTTTTCAACTGTATCTCACTCTCTGTCTCAGTTGATTACTCTATT
>CM059335.1:242408-245817 GCA_030340685.1 Protosalanx chinensis | reverse complement strand
CTCCTACCTCCTCCTCTCCCCTCCTCCTCTTCCTCCTCCTCCTCCTCTCCTCCTCCTCCTCTCCTCCTTCCTTTCCTCTCAGATATTTCTTGGCTGAGAGAACTGGAGCAGAACTAAACGGTTCTATTGTCCCTGAAATATACTGAAGGGTTTAATCCTCTCCCTCTCACCCCTCCTTTCTCCCCCCTCTCTCCCTGTGTCTCTCGCCCCTCTCTCTCTCTTGCACCCCTTTCTCTCCCTCTCTCCCTCTCTCTCCCCCCTCCCTCCCCCTCCTTCTCTCTACATGGGTGTATTAGCAGATGTGTGTTAGCTCTGATTGGATAGACAGGACAGGAATTCTGTTCCACTGTAGCCACAAGCTCCTCCCCCTCCTCTAGAGATCCAGTCTGCAGCCAATTAACCAGGATTTAGTCAAATGCTGCTGTGTTATTAGCCAATTACCACAGGGCTTACCAAACTCATTGTGTGATATATTTACAAATCATTTTTCTTTGTGCGTGTGTGTGTGTGTGTGTGTGTTGTGTGTGTGTGTGTGTGTGAGCAGCTCTAGGCTCCTCCTTCTCTCCCTCCTCTATGAGTGCGTACAGTCCTGAGCTCTCTGAACATGAGCACCCTGCCCAGGAACATGTATCCCAGCAGCCCCCCGGGGGACGCTGATGAAGAGGAAGATGAGGAAGAAGGACTTCAAGAGTTCCTGTAAGACACTACACCTGTCTGTCTGTCTGCCTCTCTACCTGTCTGTCTGTCTGCCTCTCTACCTGTCTGCCTTTCTAACACCCCTCCAGTGTCTCTCTCCAGTGTCTCCCTCAGTCTCTCTCTCTCTCTAGTGTCTCCCCCCAGTCTCTCTCTCTCCCTCTCTAGTGTTTCCTCAGTGTCTCTCTCTCTCTCTCTCTAGTGTTTCCCTCAGTGTCTCTCTCTCTCTCTCTCTAGTGTTTCCCTCAGTGTCTCTCTCTCTCCAGTGTCTCCCTCAGCTCCTCAGTGTCTCTCTCTCTAGTGTCTCCCCCAGTCTCTCTCTCTCTCTCTCTAGTGTCTCCCTCAGTCTCCCTCTCTCTCTCTCTAGTGTTTCCCTCAGTGTCTCTCTCTCTCTCTCTCTCTCTAGTGTCTCCCTCAGTCTCTCTCTCTCTCCAGTGTCTCCCTCAGTCTCTCTCTCTCTCCAGTGTCTCCCTCAGTCTCTCTCTCTCTCCAGTGTCTCCCTCAGCTCCTCAGTGTCTCTCTCTCTCTCTCTCCAGTGTCCCTGGCCTCCAGTTCTCTGGGTCTGGCAGGGCAGGTTGTCCACACTGAGACCACTGAGCTGGTCCTGGTCAGCGACTCTCTGCTGGGCTTCGGCATCCAGCTGCAGGGGGGCGTCTTCGCCACGGAAACGCTCTCCTCACCCCCCCTCATCGCCTACATGGACCCTGACAGCCCAGCGGAGAGGTGGGGGCCCTGGAAACACACACACAACACAGACACACACACACCTTAACACAGACCCACACACACCTTAACACACAACACAGACACACACACAACACAGACACACACACACCTTAACACAGACCCACACACACCTTAACACACAACACAGACACACACACAACACAGACACACACACACCTTAACACACACCATACACACACCTGAACACGAACACACACAACACAACACAGACACACACACACCTGAACACGAACCCACACCACACACACACACACACACAACACAGACACACACACACACACCATACACACACACACACACACGCAACACAGACACACACACACCTTAACACACAACACAGACACACACACAACACAGACACACACACACCTTAACACACACCATACACACACCTGAACACGAACACACACAACACAACACAGACACACACACACCTGAACACGAACCACACCACACACACACACACACACACAACACAGACACACACACACACACCATACACACACACACACGCAACACAGACACACACACACCTTAACACACAACACAGACACACACACAGCACAGACACACACCTGAACAAGAACACACACCACACACACACACACAACACAGACACAGACACACACACAGCACAGACACACACCTGAACCCAAACACACACCACACACACACAACACAGACACAGACACACACACAGCACAGACACACACCTGAACACAAACACACACCACACACACACAACACAGACACACACAGCACAGACACACACCTGAACACAAACACACACCACACACACACACAACACAGACACACACACACAGACACACACACACAGACACACACACACGCACCTGAACACAGTTGTTGTGCTCACCCCTGTGTGCAGGTGTGGGATTCTGCAGATAGGAGATCGTATTCTGTCCATTAACGGGATCCCCACTGAAGACAGCACCCTGGAAGAGACCAATCAGCTGCTCCGAGACTCCAGCATCACCAGCAAGGTCACACTGGAGATCGAGTTTGATGTAGGCAGGTAGGACATACACACATACCACCACACACACATACACACACACATACACACATACACACACACACACTTACACACACACATCACACAAACACACAGTACACACACACGCACACACAGCGCAGAAAGTAAAGCTCACATCTTTGCTGTGTTCCTCAGAGTCGGTCATCCCAGGTTCTGGAACTTCCATGTTAACTGCCCAGAAGCCTGGAGTGGAGCTGGGATCACTATCAGCTGTGAGTGTGGAGGACTCTCTCTTACTCCTCCTCTCTACTTCCTCCTCTCTACTCCTCCTCTCTACTCCTCTCTTCTACTCCTCCTCTCTACTCCTTCTCTCTCTACTCCTCCTCTCTACTCCTCCTCTCTACTCCTCCTCTCTACTCTCCTCTCTACTCCTCCTCTTTCTACTCCTCCTCTTTCTACTCCTCCTCTCTACTCCTCCTCTTTCTACTCCTCCTCTCTACTCCTCTTTCTACTCCTCCTCTCTACTCCTCCTCTCTCTACTCCTCCTCTTTCTACTCCTCCTCTCTCTACTCTTCTCCTATTTCTACTCTTCTCCTCTCTACTCCTCCTCTCTACTCCTCCTCTCTACTCCTCCTCTCTACTCCTTCTCTCTCTACTCCTCCTCTCTACTCCTCTTTCTACTCCTCCTCTCTACTCCTCCTCTTTCTACTCCTCCTCTCTACTCCTCTTTCTACTCCTCCTCTCTACTCCTCCTCTCTCTACTCTTCTCCTATTTCTACTCTTCTCCTCTCTACTCCTCCTCTCTACTCCTCCTCTCTACTCCTCCTCTCTACTCCTTCTCTCTCTACTCCTCCTCTCTACTCCTCTTTCTACTCCTCCTCTTTACTCCTCCTCTTTCTACTCCTCCTCTCTACTCCTCTTTCTACTCCTCCTCTCTACTCCTCCTCTCTACTCCTCTTTCTACTCCTCCTC
>CM059335.1:209908-237408 GCA_030340685.1 Protosalanx chinensis | reverse complement strand
CCAGGCCCAACCCTGACCCCCCTGACCCTGACCCCCCCTGACCCCTGACCCCCCTGACCCCTGACCCTGGTGACCCCAGACCCAACCCTGACCCATGGTGACCCCAGACCCAATCCTGACCCCTGGTGACCCCAGACACAACCCTGACCCCTGGTGACCCCTGGCCCAACCCTGACCCCTGGTGACCCCCTGGTGACCCCAGACCCAATCCTGACCCCTGGTGACCCCAGACACAACCCTGACCCCTGGTGACCCCAGACCCAATCCTGACCCCTGGTGACCCCTGGTGACCCCAGACCCAATCCTGACCCCTGGTGACACCCCCCCCCCCCCCCATCTGATTCCTGCTCTGCTGATGGTTGACTGTGTGTTGACCTCTGACCTCCCAGATTCACAGTGGGGCATGATGGGACTGAACCAGACCAGGAGGAGAACTTCTGGTCGCAGGCATGGAGGACCTAGAAACTTGTGGCCCAATCAGGAATCCTGAGAGAATTGGAGGTAGGAAGAACAGACAAACCTTAATGACAAATAACTACAAATCCCAGGTGTAACTGATCTCAAAGAACTACAAATCCCAGCTGTAACAGTAGCATACAGTCAATTCCTGCTTGTGTGTAATTCCTCCCTCTCTTTCCAGGAGGAACCAGACAGGGTTTTGAATCAAAGAAACCTGGCTACGCTGGTACTCCTCTCCTCCTCCTCTCCTCTCTTCCATCCTCCTCTCCTCTCTGCTTCTTCTCTTCCTCCTCCTCTTACCATCCTCCTCTCTCTCCTCCTCCTCTCTTCTCTTCCTCCTCCTCCTCCTCTTCCTCCTCCTCCTCCTCTTGCCCTCCTCCTCTCTGCCCTCCTCCTCTCTCTCCTCCTCTCCTCCTTCTCCTCCTCATCTCCTCCTTTCCTCTACTACTCCGCTCCACCCTCCTCTCTCTTCTTCTCTGCTTGTAGCTGTTTTATATCTTGTGTCTCGGGTGGTGCATTCCAGTCTTCCCCTAGCCTGCCTCCCCCTCCCCCCCCCCTCCCCCCTCCCCCCTCCCCCCCTCCCCCCCGGCCTGCCCCCCCCCACTCTATGGAGTGTACCTGGCCACGCCCCCGTTCCTCTCTCCTTACTGAATCCCATGTAACACATGTCTTCACAAGCTAACAAGGTTAGCATCATGGAAGCTTCACTGATCGCATAGAGACCCAACGCTCCTTTATTAATGCTACTAATGACGCCTTGGTGGAACTGGAATGGCCTGAATGTTCCTCGCTGTTTTTGAGGGCGTGTAGCTTTCACAGTGTGACATCATATCCTGATCCAGAAGCACAAACAGTAGAATGATGTAACTCAGGTAATGTTGAGGTAATGATGAGGTAATGTGGAAGTAAATATATGGTAATGTTAAGCTAATGATATGGTAATGTTGAGGTAATGTTAAGTTTATCTTTAAATGACTTGAGACAAAGAGCAGCTTGACCAACTGAAACCTGGTTACCATGGAGATGCATGACACTGCATCAGTATCAACCAATAGAGAAACACCTTGTGCTACAGTTTGAGTGACCTCACTCACAACTGTCCAATGGGAAAACGAGGAGTCGTTTTGCGATGGGCATGGCAGTGTGAACAAAGCATGATGGGAGAGCTGTCCTGCAAGGCCTCTTGGGATGTGTAGTTCTCTGTGTTTGTGTGGTTCTGAATGAGATGAATCTCTTCCTGTCTTGCCTGTTTCAGAGGTAGGAGGTGTGGTGAGGAGGTTCTGTACAGATGATGAGGAGGTTCTACTTAACACACCAGCATTTGACTGCATGATGCTGGGTGAAAGACAACCTAACGATGCTTCTGATCATTTCTATTTTTTTGTATTCTTCTTCTCCCCTCCTCAGGCCACCATCATGTCAGGCAGCAGCCTCAGTCTGAACCACGACCTGCCCCCCCGCTCCCAGCTGGGTCGACAGGCCAGCTTCCAGGAGAGAGGCTCCAGCAGAGCCTCTCCCATCCCAGCCCCTCGCTCCAGCACCCTGCCCTCGGACCCTGAACGCAAGGCCTTCGCCCTGAGGAAGATGAGGCAGGAGATCTCAGACATCCTGGCCCCGCCCACACCTGTGGAGCTGCACAAGGTAGGACAGGTGTGTTCAGGACAGGTGTGTTGAGGACAGGATGTGTTCAGGACAGGTGTGTTCAGGACAGGTGTGTTCAGGACAGGATGTGTTCAGGACAGGTGTGTTCAGGACAGGATGTGTTCAGGACAGGATGTGTTCAGGACAGGTGTGTTCAGGACAGGATATGTTCAGGACAGGTGTGTTCAGGACAGGTGTGTTCAGGACAGGTGTGTTGAGGACAGGATATGTTCAGGACAGGTGTGTTCAGGACAGGATGTGTTCAGGACAGGATGTGTTCAGGACAGGTGTGTTGAGGACAGGTGTGTTCAGGACAGGATGTGTTCAGGACAGGATATGTTCAGGACAGGTGTGTTCAGGACAGGTGTGTTCAGGACAGGATGTGTTCAGGACAGGTGTGTTCAGGACAGGTGTGTTCAGGACAGGTGTGTTCAGGACAGGTGTGTTCAGGACAGGATGTGTTCAGGACAGGATATGTTCAGGACAGGTGTGTTCAGGACAGGTGTGTTCAGGACAGGTGTGTTGAGGACAGGTGTGTTCAGGACAGGATGTGTTCAGGACAGGATGTGTTCAGGACAGGTGTGTTGAGGACAGGTGTGTTCAGGACAGGATGTGTTCAGGACAGGATATGTTCAGGACAGGTGTGTTCAGGACAGGTGTGTTCAGGACAGGATGTGTTCAGGACAGGTGTGTTGAGGACAGGTGTGTTCAGGACAGGTGTGTTCAGGACAGGTGTGTTCAGGACAGGTGTGTTCAGGACAGGATGTGTTCAGGACAGGATATGTTCAGGACAGGTGTGTTCAGGACAGGTGTGTTCAGGACAGGTGTGTTGAGGACAGGTGTGTTCAGGACAGGATGTGTTCAGGACAGGATGTGTTCAGGACAGGTGTGTTGAGGACAGGTGTGTTCAGGACAGGATATGTTCAGGACAGGTGTGTTCAGGACAGGTGTGTTCAGGACAGGTGTGTTCAGGACAGGATGTGTTCAGGACAGGATGTGTTCAGGACAGGTGTGTTCAGGACAGGATGTGTTCAGGACAGGTGTGTTCAGGACAGGATGTGTTCAGGACAGGATGTGTTCAGGACAGGTGTGTTCAGGACAGGATATGTTCAGGACAGGTGTGTTCAGGACAGGTGTGTTCAGGACAGGTGTGTTCAGGACAGGATGTGTTCAGGACAGGATGTGTTCAGGACAGGTGTGTTCAGGACAGGATGTGTTCAGGACAGGTGTGTTCAGGACAGGTGTGTTCAGGACAGGTGTGTTCAGGACAGGTGTGTTCAGGACAGGATGTGTTCAGGACAGGATGTGTTCAGGACAGGATGTGTTCAGGACAGGATGTGTTCAGGACAGGATGTGTTCAGGACAGGTGTGTTGTGTTCAGGTGAGCCTGGAGAAGGAGTCTGACATGGAGGACTTTGGCTTCAGCGTGTCTGACGGGCTCCTGGAGAAAGGGGTCTACGTCAGCAGCCTCCGCCCTGGGGGGCCGGCGGAACTGGGGGGGCTCAAATCCTACGACAGGCTGCTACAGGTACGCTCACACAGGTACCACACACACACACACACAGACGCTCACCTGACTCAGGGTTCCTGCTCTGTGTCTCCTCAGATCAACCACGTTCGGACCCGAGACTTCGACTGCTGCTTGGTGGTTCCTCTCATCGCAGAGTCTGGCAACAAGCTGGAGCTGGTGATCAGCAGGGGGCTGCCTTCTGCTCAGCCAGCCTGTGAGCTCCACAACACCCCCGCAGACCTGGGACACTCTCCTCCAGACCCCCTGCTGAGCTGGAGTGAGGCTGGGGGGGGAGGGGAGCCTCATGGGGGAACCCGACTGTCTGCAGACTCACTGTCTCCTGGCCTGCAGCTTAACTTGAGGCTGGGGGAGGACAGAGACCCCAATAAGACCTTATAGCAGAGTGGACGGCCTCACAATGGACGGCCTCTTAATGGACGGCCTCAGTCTTCTTGGTGCTACTATTGTGCGGATGTGTAGCTCTATAAAGCACAGACACTCTCCTGTCCTGCAGATAAGGCCAACAGGTCTCCTCCTTCTATTCTCCTCCTTCTCCTCTCCTCATCTTTCATTTCTTCTTCTCCTCCTCCTTCTCCTCTCCTCCTCTCTTCCTCCGTCTCCTCCTCTTCTATTCCTCCTTCTTCTCCTCCTTCAGTTCTTCTCCTCCTCTCCTCCTCCTGGTCTCTCCTACCTGTTTGTGCTGGGATCTCATCTAACACTAGTCTGACTACCGGACCATGTGGACCTTGTAAGGTGTTTACATCTGCTGTTGGACTGGCTGGTGTGTGTGTATATATGTGTGTGTGTGTGTATACGTGTGTGTGTATACGTGTGTGTGTGTGTGTATATGTGTGTGTGTGTGTGTATATGTGTGTGTATGTTTGTGAGTGTGCATCCACAAGTGGTTCCAGTCATGAAATGTTATCCTGCTCATCAGTAGCAATACACACTGTTCTGTTGATGCATTCATGTACACACACACACACACACACACACACATCTGATACATGCACATGCACACTCAACACATACTGTCTTGTTGCTGTACTCAATGTGTTCACTGTTTAGACTTCACTAAAACACCCTCAGCACACACACACACACACACACACACACCTCATGTGTGTCAGTCAGAACACACTTACCCCTATTCAGCACAAACAGCCAGTCTGTCCCTCTCCTGACCTCCCCCACCCCCCCCCCCCCCCCCACAATACCCCCTGTCCTTGGACCCCTGACCCCTCGTCACACCACTTAATCTGGCTGTAACAGGTCCAGCATGATGTCATCCTGAGCCATCCAATCCCATCACTCCCTTTCTCTGAGTAAATATGAATATGCTAATCTATGTGCTACTACTGGCGTTGTTACAAGTTTGTTTTTGTATAGGTTTGATTGTTTTCTGAGGTCACAGCCCTGAAGGGTTCGCTAACATGTTGACTAACATGTTGACTGGCGTGTGTAAAATACGGAATGGTTGTTGTGGGTTTCAAACCCAGGCCATTATGATGAAATCTGTCATTTTCTCACCAACAACGTCACACACACACACAAAAAAAAAAGGATTTCACGGATTTCTCTCCGTTTCTTATGAAATACAGCTGCTCTGCGTAAGAAGATGTTCCACTTGGATGAAGAAAAAAGAATAACCTGCCTGTTTGTGTCAGGCTAGTGTCCCCCTCGTTTCCTGCTCACCCAATCACACTGTCTACTCACTATTTAAACTGGCTCGGCAACCAATCACAGGGCTCCTTAACGAAAGCCACACACCCCCCCCCCCTCTCCTGCGGTCACATTAAGACTGTTGAAGCCTTTGTGAGATTGGTTCTTTATCCGGGTCCTTTACTTTGTCTCTAATGTGTGTCTACTAAGTCTCTAATGTTTGAATGTGTCTCTACTGTCAACAAGGTCCACGCCACTGTATCTTAATTTTTACTCTAGTCTTTGTTTTGTTGTTTTTTTTATTCTGTTTTCTACTGTAGAGATACTGCTGATCTCCACTGCGCACAATTATACCCTCATTCCACAAACACTGGATTCTCCACTGATATATTAATGAGCTGGTCTTGATTTGGATTGACTTGATTTCTACTGCTGCATCTATTCCTCAGTAGAGTTTTAAGGTGTTTCAGTAACATGTCTGCTGTCTGGGCCAAAACCCCCTAACCAGTGAAAACACCCATAATGTGATGTCTGGACTGTAGGGCCTCATCTTTCTGTTCTTCTCCCTCTGGACGGTCTATTGGACTGAAGCACTGCCAATATTAATAGTGGGGAATCATTTCTCTGTAGATGATCCGTTTGGAAATCAGTTTCACTGTTAAAGTCCAAGGAAAGAAAAAAATATGTATTTTTATTTCTAATGGACAGGTATTATGAACTATGTAAAGTATTTTTGTACAAATTTAATACTTTGGTAGCATGATATTTATCGTGTATGTATAACTTTGGGAATTCCTACAACTGTTACCCTTTGTATGTAAGAAAAGACGAGCAAAATAAAAATAAAAACACGGTGGGAAGACCTAATGGAGTGACGTCAGAGTAGAAACCTGCATGTTATTTAGTAAACTGGTTTTTTGGGGTCAGCCCCATGTTCCCACATTCTTAAGATTATTTGTGTACAGTTGTAGTCTTCTGTGTAAAAGTCAATTTATAGTTTGGTCTTTGTTTAATAATTAATAACATTTTATTTAATGGCAGCTTACCACCGGCTTATGAATGATACTGTGCAAGTGCGCCATCCCACTCTATGGATCTTCATCCATCACTGTGACAGACTGTGACAGAGGAATGTGCCATGATGGCAGAGAGGGGCGATGCTCCACCACCACAGACCCAAGCGGAGAGTCTTGGAGGCCACACTCCTGCGACTGAAGGCACAGTATAATGATGGACATAGAAACCTGGAGTCCTACTGGAGAGCAGTCAGCCACTGTGTTATGGAAGCAGTTTAAAGAAGCCCTAGTCTATGGAAGTGTGTTATTCCCTGACTTCATATCAATAAGGTCCTTACTTGACTGATGCTTCTTAAAGGGGTATGCCACTATTTAGGGGCTAAATATGGTTAAAATTGTTGCCCTTCTATTGTTACATTAAATATGGCTAGACAGTAATCCCTCATTTTTCACAGGGGTTACGTTCCAAAAAGCACCCGTGATAAGTGAAATCCGTGAAGTAGAAACCTTATTTTTTTGGACAATTATTATACTGTACAATTACATTTAAATTAAAGATTCATGCATTCCGTAATGCTGACCTACAGCCGCACAGCTTTTACCCTCCTTTAGCATGTCCAGAAGTTTAACTTTTTCTGCGACTGTTAACATCTTCCTCTGCCTTTTGGGCCCGACCGCAGGTGCCTTTGACGTTTTGTCGACATTATTGTTTAAGAGAATTTGCTTTTACAAGAGACATTCATATTGTATGTACTGTACACGTGCAAAACAGCTAGCCAAATAAAATACACATAAACAGCAATGTTATTGACGCACAGGTAGAGAAGAAGCAGAGAGACTGTTCAGCCAATCAGAATGCAGAACACAATGCACAATAAAGAAAACCGTGAAGTAGCGGAACCGTGATATAGCGGGAGATTACTGTACCTTCAAACTAGGCGTTGCAACAAAAAATTGAAAAAATGTTGTGTTCTCATATTTTATTAGGGCTTAACTACAGGTAAGCAATTTTCATAAATAAGTTGGCTGTGGGACCAATGAGCTGTGTTTGCTTGTTGGTCGTTTCGTGATTTGCAAAGCCCATGTAAAGTCTAGTAATAAGATGACCTCGCAGTTCATCTTAGAAGACGACGTCTTTACATTTTTGCATGCTGTATATGTGTAAGTGTCTACATGCTAACTGTCATATTTGTTTTTAATTTATTGCAAGTAGTCGCTAGTTATTGAGCTCTGAAAAGGACGTGGACCTGAACATTCCGGTGCCATTTTCATAGGATTCGCTTTTAGCCACATTCAGGCTAAAGATGACGTCAGAGACGTTCGATTCAATGTGTTTTCTACCTGCGCTCTAGAATCACTTGACAGTTGATTAGCTTGGCAAGGAAAAACGCGATGCTGCCATGATGAGGTTTGTCCACCAGGTGGCGACATTGGGCCATATTTGCCTCTTGTTACGTTTGTGTAGAATTGATTGGACTGTGAATGGTTTTCAGGATGTGGTATCGTTGCTGTTCCACAACGTGACGAAACTTAACTTGTTAAACGTATTTCATCTATTTGTCTGCTTTCATAAATCTGATTTTAGTGGCGATTTAATTTACGAATGTTTTCATCCGTTTCCCATTGAACAAGGCGCATCACGTGACCAGGAAGCGCTCCACTAGTTTATAACATTTTAGAGGGTTAGTTAAACATGTTTTCTACCTTCCTACTTACGGCAGTCGCATTTTCTAAATGTCCTGCTTTCTGTTTAGCGGAATTCACGTTTTCAATCAAATTCTGCTCAAACTCTGACCTAGTTTGACATGTTCGAGAATGACTCCGTCCAGTTTTTCTGGCGTCCAGTATCGCTTCTCGGCCTTTTGGCTAAGATCAAGTGTAGTATCTGTTCTTATCAGTTTAATATCTGATACGTCCCCTACCCGGGGACTATATATTAAATTGATTTTTGGAACAGGGAGATGGAATAGGGGCTTGCTCCGTCCACTCCACGCATCGACCTGGTATTGCAGTACCTCCAGGAACGGTGCACTTCCCCCCGGGGATATAAAAGTGTTAAATGGAAAACAATCTGTTTTTGCCTTTTAACGAAGTAATATTAGTCATCAGCATTGAATGAATGAGACTAGTGATAATTTGCCGCGCGTAGCTTGGTACACCCGCTTCGTCCGCCACCCGGGCGCACCGGGATCAACTCTGGGGTCATGCTGATGAACATGACCCGCATCAGGAGCACCTACTTCAAGGTCAGGGGTCAACGTTAGGCGTTTAACGCTGCTTGTGGACACGTTAAAGCTACTTGACTTACTTATTTTTTTTAATTCAATTTTTTTTATATTCTACTATATGGTGCCCCCCTTATTACCCTGCAACTCTGTGTGCTGTACTTTACCCTGCTGCTGTTGTGAACTGCAATTTCCCCCCCTGTGGGACAAATAAAGGTTTATTATCTTGTCATGCCTTCATTCACACTGGTAGATAGGCTCATCAGTGTTATAGTTTGCAGTAGTAACCTCAACATACTTTGCTTCAGAAAAAACAAGTGTTTACTAATCAAATGCATAATTATTCAACTCTTTACTGTACAGTATATTAGCTGGTTCACGCTAAGGAATGGATACTAGGATGAACCACCAGGTGGCGTCAGAGAGTCATAATCCTGCTTCTGTCCTGGCTGCTCAGAATGACATGACGTCTGCAGGCCTCAAGTGGGAGGAGCTACTGAGGCCTCTGCTGCAGAAATACAAGCTGAACATCACCTGGGGAGACCAGGACCTGCTTAACATTATCTTCCACCACAACCCTGGTCAGAAACGTGAACCCACACCATCTTTAACTGACCTGCTCACCCCTAGTCTGGGCTGATCTAACATCCACCATGCCATCCTCCAGAGCGTCTGATGGAGGTGACCTGTCAGTGGAACTACCGCCCAGACCATTGCATCTACGGCTCCAACTGCGTCTCCGCAGAGGAATCGGGGGTCTGCATCCTCCATGGCAACAGGGGGGTGTACCACGGCAACAAACAACCCGCCTTCAGGGCGGTTTACGACGCCATAAAGCAAGTGAGCTACGTACTCGCACAGACAGACGCAGACATGAGTTGTTTCTTTCACGACTCGCTTAAAGGCATGTGTGTAGACAGTGACCCGCAGTAGATACTTATACACACACACACACACACACACGTGCTTATAGAGAAGTCATGTGTGGCTGCTGTTCTGCAGGTAATAAAGTGTCACTGTAAAAACCAGGCCCAGAAAAAGAGCCGTAAAGTTTTAGTGCGGACGCTACGTTTAGAGTTGGTGCGAGCGTGTGTGTGTGTGTGGTTGTGGGTGGGTGTGTGTGTGTGGTTGTGGGTGGGTATGTGCATGTGTGTGTGGTTGTGGGTGGGTGTGTGTGTGTCCGTGTGGACAGCGCTCCATCATTAGCACCAGATCAATACTCCGACTGTAAATGCAGTTTTATGAGCATGCCTGGCTACGTGTGAGCGCGCTCGTAAAACACCGTGGTTTTAGTGACCTGATCCTAGCCATCACTCCCAAGGCAAATGAGTCTATGGTTAAAACCTAATACCCATTTTATTCCCTGTGTGCGTAATAAAACTCCCTTCATTATTGAATAGCAGGCTTGGTTTTTACTTTAATTGCTTCATGACATCAGTAAAAGGAGAGTAAGTCAAAGAATGTTCTTCAGGGTTTGTCATCATTAACAGAAGCATCGGTGATGTCGTGTTGTTGCAGCGGTGTGGTGGTGTGACGTGCTTGCCTGCTAAAAAACGCTTCTTCTCTTCCTCAGTACTCGTTCGACGGCGATCCGGTCAGCGCTGTGCTGCGCCCCCTGGAGGCCGCGCTGCTGAACACCACCCACACCTACTGTGGCAAGGCCCACCTTCAGCTCACCCAGAGGCTGGCTGTCGGTCTAACCAACGCTCGCAGGCACTGAGCCTTCCGGAAGCTTCCGGAACCTTCCAGACTGGTCTAGACTTGAAGCTGTACAGAAGCTCGTCTTGTACCTGAGCCTGGCCTGGACTGCTGCAGTTGGTTTGCGTCCGTCAAGACTCTCTCCATATTGGAGAATCGACGTTTATCTCCATGTTGACTTGGAATATGCACCCTGTGGGGTAAACACCAGGAATGTTCTGGTAAAGGTACATTCATTCAGGAAATCTGTAGTAAAACTGCCTGTGAACCACAGTGCCATGTCTTTACATCTGTTACCTATGTGCAGCTATTATTTGTTTTCTATCCTTATGAGATATTATTTTTTTTTATTTTTTTTTACACAAAAATGCTGTATCTGTGAATTGTGTGGCATACTTTGTGTGGTTACTATGTGTACCCCAGAATGTGTAAACAGCCAAATGTTGTATCTTTTATAAAATAAAATAATTCGGTTGTCAACGGTGTCAAAGTCTTTCCAGAAGGTGGCAGCGTTTCCTATCGTATTTACTGAAAGACTAAGATGGTCGCTTTGTATTGGTACCAGAGGCTTCTGTATATCAACACTGCATCAGTAGAGCCTGGTACCCTGACCACGCTATATACAACCCAAACTCAACAGACTATATATTCAACACCAATATTACACGTCACACGCTCTCAACAACTGGAATATTTCACTTTGATGTTTATATTTTCCCCGATAACGTGACCCATTTGTAATCTATCCCACAAGAAGCTTTCCAGAAGTGGATGGATGTCATGTCTTACCGGATCAATACAACAGCCAATAATCTATGGGTTTGGTCCTGTGGGGGCCACCGTAGCCTGACTGATGATAAAGTGCAGCTGATGGATCAGAATCCTCCAGCGTACCAGGCTTGTCGTCGTCCGACCTCGGGTGCCGTGGGAGAGAATGTCGGGGGCCATCCATCTGACTCTCTGGACCGACTCATAACATTAACAACAGGGCCCATTAATCTCAATAAGTCAGCTGGCGAGGTCATCAGTTAAGTTTATCCGTGAGTCTGGACAGAATAACCATGTTGCATTCAGATCCCCAAGGGAGGAGACGTACATGGAGAAAGTCCTTATTGACAAGCTGCACAATATGCCTGGAACTAAAATTTTTATATCCTAATAAATAAGCAGGATTTTTTTATCTCTATTTTCATTGGGGATGGTGGAGGAGATAGGAGGTACAGGCCCTGGGCTAAATGAACACGAGCATTGTGTTGATGTACGTTATGGGCCATCTGAAAGGATGCTCGTTCCAAGGTTGGAAAAATCTGGGCAACATCTCTGAAAGAGAGAGAAGGGGTGAGAGGGGTGGGAAGAGGAGAGGGATGAGAGGAGAGCAGGGAAAATACAAAGGCTAGCAACATTGAAGAGCGGCCATGAGATTGCAGATGAGAGTCGAGCAAAAAGCGTCTTGAAACTCCCGACAAAAGAGCGTAGCTCCGCTTCCGCTGGAGGGTTTTTTTTCCACAGGAGAACCAACAATTACAAACACGAGGGCTGAAAATAAAAACCCCCCTTCTTTACCAGAGATGGGAAAACAGCAAATTAGGCTTTTAGCTGTGGATGTTGTTTTGATGGAGAGTTCTGTCATAGATTCATGTCCAGATACATAGATTTATTTTATTATCAGTTTTTATCCAGGTTCAGTGAGTAACAAAAACAAAATAACCCTGATTTGGCCTTGCTGACACATCAGGATTCAATGATGCAAAAGTCATTGGACCCCTAACCACAGCTGAAACTATTTATAAAAGTAATAACAACTTAATACCAGTGTAACAACGTGGTAATAACTGGTAAAAAGTGTAATAACTATGTAATATCAGTGTAACAATGTAGTAATAACTAGTATAAAGTGTAAGAACAACTTAAAAACAGTGTAACAATGTAGTAATAACTGGTATAAAGAGTAATACCAACTTAATACCAGCATATGCTTTGTAGAAAGTATAAACACAACATAATAACCGTGTGACAACTTTGTAATTACTTGTAAAAAGTGTAATAACAGTAATAACAGTATAGCAACTTAAAATCTTCATATAAATTGTTATTCTTTCTACTGCCTTTTTTCAAACTTTTAGTCATCCATCGTTTGACTCTTTCTGGATTTAACACAAAGTATAAACACAATCAAAAGCGTTTTACAAGCTCATTTCCAGGTTCAGTGAGTGACAAAAACAAAATAACCCTGATTTAGCCTTGCTGACACATTAGGATTAATTGCTGCAAAAGTCATTGGACCACTAACCACAGCTGAAACTATTTTTAAAAGTAATAATAACTTAATAACAATGTAACAATGTGGTAATAACTGGTAAAAAGTGTAATAACAATATAATAACAGTGTAACAATGTAGTAATAACTGGTCTAAAGTGTAATAACAACTTAATAACTGCATATTTGCTTTGTAGAAAGTATAATAACAACATAATAACGGTGTAACAACTTGTTACAAACAGGTAAAAAGTGTAATAACAATAAGTATAGCAACTTAAATTGTTATTCTTTCTACTGTCTACACATACACACGCAACACACACACACACACACCGAAGACAAACACACATACAACTCACACACCATGCACACAACACCTCCTTCTCTCCCTCCCTGCTCTCCATTCACTCTCCCTTCCTCCTTCCCTCCATCCCTCCCTTCATGCTACTCTCCATCTTTCCCTTCACTCTTTCTCTCCTCCTTCCTTCCTTCCTTCCTTGTCCCAGTCTTAATGAAATGCAGACCTCAAACTTTCTGTATTCTCTTCTGTATTCTCTGCCCCAGTTCCACTTTGTGGATGCGACTGTCTTTCTCCCTCTCTTCCCTCTCTTCCAAAGACAAATGACTTCAGGAATAAAGAGGACCTGCTTCCACAAGCTTAGAGAGCCGCATCAGAGGAGAGAGCAGCTGTGGTTTCCAGCTCCAAGCGGAAAGCTCTGGAAGGACTCCTCTGAGGAACACACCGAAGAAACCAGCAGAATGTTCCAGACTTACCTGGAAACAAGAGAACATGACCCAAGGAGTGGAAAACAGACAAGGAAAGAGTGAGAGACTGAGAATGAGCGAGAGGGAACCCTTTCTAGGCTTGTAGTGGCCGGGGTGGTGGAGGGTGTAGAGGCCGGGGTGGTGGAGGGCGTAGAGGCCGGGGTGGTGGAGGGCGTAGAGGCCGGGGTGGTGGAGGGCGTAGAGGCCGGGGTGGTGGAGGGCGTAGAGGCCGGGGTGGTGGAGGGCGTAGAGGCCGGGGTGGTGGAGGGCGTAGAGGCCGGGGTGGTGGAGGGCGTAGAGGCCGGGGTGGTGGAGGGCGTAGAGGCCGGGGTGGTGGAGGGCGTAGAGGCCGGGGTGGTGGAGGGCGTAGAGGCCGGGGTGGTGGAGGGCGTAGAGGCCGGGGTGGTGGAGGGCGTAGAGGCCGGGGTGGTGGAGGGCGTAGAGGCCGGGGTGGTGGAGGGCGTAGAGGCCGGGGTGGTGGAGGGCGTAGAGGCCGGGGTGGTGGAGGGCGTAGAGGCCGGGGTGGTGGAGGGCGTAGAGGCCGGGGTGGTGGAGGGCGTAGAGGCCGGGGTGGTGGATGGCGTAGAGGCCGGGGTGGTGGAGGGCGTAGAGGCCGGGGTGGTGGAGGGCGTAGAGGCCGGGGTGGTGGAGGGCGTAGAGGCCGGGGGTGGTGGAGGGCGTAGAGGCCGGGGTGGTGGAGGGCGTAGAGGCCGGGGTGGTGGAGGGTGTAGAGGCCGGGGTGGTGGAGGGTGTAGAGGCCGGGGTGGTGGAGGGTGTAGAGGCCGGGGTGGTGGAGGGCGTAGAGGCCGGGGTGGTGGAGGGCGTAGAGGCCGGGGTGGTGGAGGGCGTAGAGGCCGGGGTGGTGGAGGGCGTAGAGGCCGGGGTGGTGGAGGGCGTAGAGGCCGGGGTGGTGGAGGGTGTAGAGGCCGGGGTGGTGGAGGGTGTAGAGGCCGGGGTGGTGGAGGGTGTAGAGGCCGGGGTGGTGGAGGGTGTAGAGGCCGGGGTGGTGGAGGGTGTAGAGGCCGGGGTGGTGGAGGGTGTAGAGGCCGGGGTGGTGGAGGGTGTAGAGGCCGGGGTGGTGGAGGGTGTAGAGGCCGGGGTGGTGGAGGGTGTAGAGGTCAGGGGTGAAACAGGCCTTCTCTTTCCTCATTACACTATTTTCTGAGACGACCAGCAGGGAGAGGGGGGGGTGAGAGGGGGGGTTGGGGGTCCGAAGCAACGACAGAAGCGGCGACATCAGAAACCCTCGGTTCCATGACCCCCCCCTCACCTCCACCCCCCACCCCCCCCCCCCTCTCCCCGCCGCTTCCTCGCCCCGTCCACGATGCACCCATTACGGCCCCCTCTTTCATCCCTCTATCTCGCCCTCCCTCCATCCCGGCTCAACAATGTTTACCTCCACAATGATCTGATGGATGGTGCGGAGAAGAGAGAGCCTGTGGTTGGAGGGAGATGGACCTGGCCCCAGCCTTATCTCTCCCCCTCGCTCTCTCCCTCCATCTCTCCTCTGTGTGCCTTTTCTATTAGGTAATTACTGTGGCGTGAAAGAGGTAGGCAGGCTAGCATGGCTCTATTGTAGCCTGTCCCCTGCAGACCGCAATTACCTGCCAGCCTAGAAGGGAGCTCTCCTGTGTGTGTGTGTGTGTGTGTGTGTAAGGCTTCAGATAACATCCTTGATGTTCACTTCCGCAGGTGAAATTTGTGATGTTCCGATCAGCGTCCATTTCTGTGTGAGTTCTGTCTCATCAACATCCAGGTATAAAAGCAGGGATTTAAGTCTGCGGGCGTTTAGCCAACATCACAGACCTGGACAACTGCCCAGCCCTTGGGTCAGTTCAAATCACGCCGCTATCGATCCTCTGGACTTACAAGACTCCCAAGCCGGAACGAAATCAGAACAGTGTTTCAGAGACAGACGGTGTGTGTGTGTGTGTGTATGTAGAGAAACACCCCATAACAGGCAAGGTGGCAAAACGCCACGGCTGTTCCCATGGCGATGAGGATCTCCCTCCCTTAATTAAAGCGCCCCAGTTCCCAGTTGCCCGATGATACCGACAGGTTAAAGGGGAAAAAATCACTGACATGCTTTCCTTGTCCATCCGTGCGATTATTTCACACCGAGCGCCCCACCTCCCCCCCCCTCCCCCCCCTTCACCCCCTTCACCCCCTCCCCCCCTTCATGCTATGACAACATGTGTAGGATTCAAGCAGAACCGTTCTCCCTTGTTCGTGCCGGGGTGTCAATTCATTCATCATCCCCCCCCCCCCCCCCCCCCCCAAAGCTCCGCGTAATGTCGACCCCCTTGAGGTTTTTGCTCGCGGGTGCTGTGAGCGCCCCCGGGAAGTCGGCCGCACTCCGGAACGTTCAGCCCCGCCGCAAACGTCACCACGGTGACGTCTGTCTTCCGACCCGAGAGATCGGCCATGAGGAAGGTGCCTGTCGCTCACCAAGGACGGTTCAAAGGCTCTCGGGGAAACACGTGTGCGCGTAATGCGCAAGACTTACTACTTTTGCTAAACACGCTCCATCCCATTCCACAGCTGAATAATACATCCTTTCATCATCTTTTGGCTTCAGAAAGCTGTCCTCTGATTTTAGTCTGATTTTCAGACTATTGTCAGAAGAAGACCCTAGGTGGGGGGTGGGGGGTGGGGGGTGGGGGTGTAAGGGTGGAGGAGAGTCTTGATGTAGTCAGGTGCAGTCCTGTTCACCGCTCAGAACGGAGGGAGATGAGGAGCGGGGGTGAAAGGGAAGCTTCAGGGTCGATCATTAGGATCGTATCAAACAGGAAATAAGACGCAGTTTTTATGTTTAAACATGACAGCAGGTAACCACAAGGCTTTGAACTCGAGACTTCTCCAACATCAAGCCCCCTTATCTAGCCCCACGCCAAGAGGAACTCATCGTGATTCACAGATTCGCGGGTCGATCCCTGGATTAATTGCTCCTTCCGTGGTGACGCCGTCGGCGAGGAAAATCCCTCACCGTCACCCGAAAACGGGGACAACCTGCGCCCTCTGTCATCTTCAAGTGACAGCTTAACGAGCGCCGGGGCCCACGGTGACATCACAGCGAGGCCCATCTGCGGCCTGGCAGGTAGGGCGACGATCGCTCGCTCACAGACACCGTCGGTAGCTTTATTACTGCCGGCGTGTCAAACGTGGATGAACCGCTACAGCCCGCCTGCCGTCTCCTGATTGGCTGCCACCGTCTCGGGGGCGGCGGAGAGCGATCGCTGGTAGTTTAGAATCCATCAGGTTTACGGCTCCCTGATGGGTTTATGGAGACCGAGGGAGTTGCGATCCGAACGCGTCCGTTCCCCCCCCCCTCTCAGCCAGACAGGCCGAGCACAGCGAGTCCCGTCGGAGCGCAACAACACAGCTGTTCACTGAGCTGTGAGGCTTCAGACTTAAAAGCATCTTCCGAATAAATAAATGTCAACGCTAACGATGGGTGTTGGCTTTGATGGTCCAACCACCAAACTGTGTCCCCCTAACAAGGTGTCCCAGTGGGGGAAGTCCTCAACGAAAGGGATGACATCTGTGATGGATGGACAAGGAACACATGACAGGAGACAGAAAGGGGACTCGTGTCCCAGATATCGAGAGAGAACCCCCCCCCCCCCCCCCCCCCCCCCCACCGTCATCAGCTTCTGATTGGATCTTGCCTCCCTGCGGCTCGCATGCTGCGATCAGAGGCGTTAAGGGGCTGATTTAACTCCGTTGTTGGACTCCGTGTTCCGGCGTCTGCGTCTTTGTCCGGGTGTAATCAGGGATGACGGAGAAACAAAAGCACAATAATGGACGGCCCCGCCTGTCCTCTCCTCTCCTTCCCGGGTCTCTCGCCCACCTCCCCCCACTTCTCTCGCCCCCGGGTCGCCCCTCCTCCTCCTCGTCTTCTCGCTTCTCGCTCTTTCAATCTCTTTACCTGTCATCTCTCTCCTCCCCTCGTCCTCCGTCCTCCTTCACCTTCTGCTCTCCTCCTCTTTCTCCTCCCTCCCATTCCTCTTCTCGTCTCCACACCTCAGGATACTGGGTCCGTTAGCCGTGCGCAGGCCTGTAACCCTTTAACTAATTTATTTGCCAAAGCTAACGAGGCTCCTGGTGGAGACAGATAAGCACGCTGAGGCTAACTGCGTTATTTCATCAGCGATGTGGGGGGGGGGGGGGGGGGGGAGATAGGAGGGGGGGAGCAGGGGGTGGAGGAGAGAACGCAAATCACCTCGTTAGCAGCTTTGATGTACCGCCGGCTTGGAACTGTGCGATTGGCCGGGAGATTAGCGAAAGGGTTTAATTGAACCCAAAGAATGGGAATAAAATAAAATATCGCCGCTTAGTCAGCTTTCCCTATCTGGTTCTCCCCTCTCTGAGGTCCACAATCATCTGCAGTGGGAATATATTTGAACCTGGAACGCTCGCAGACCAGACGGTGACAAAACCAGCAGTCATACAAGATTCAGAACCGTAGATTCTGTTTGATAACTGTTGAGGAAATGTTCGCCATCCTGGCCATGGAACAGGCAGACTGTCTGCCACGGGAGAGATGGATCAGGATGGAGATCCCACCTGACAGTTCCTGCCTGTCATCTTTCCTCCTGAACCCTGAGGCTCCATCCCTGCCCTCCTCCACCATCTGCCTGCCTAAGCCTCTAATTGATTTGTCCTTGACGATAGGTGTTGGCTGAAACCGCGGATTGGAACGCGAAACGTGTTTGCATGCGTGTAAAAAGACCAAGACTGATTTGGGTTGGGGTTAGGGTTGGGGTTAGGGTTGGGGTTATGGTTGGGGTTAGGATTGGGGTTAGGGTTGGGGTTAGGGTTGGGGTTAGGGTTGGGGTTAGGGTTAGGGTTGGGGTTGGGGTTATGGTTGGGGTTAGGGTTGGGGTTGGGGTTAGGGTTGGGGTTAGGGTTGGGGTTAGGGTTGGGGTTGGGGTTGGGGTTATGGTTGGGGTTAGGGTTGGGGTTAGGGTTGGGGTTAGGGTTGGGGTTGGGGTTAAGGTTGGGGTTCGGCAGGTATCTCGTTTGGGGAAACTGTTTCTTTTTTTAAATGCATTTCCGGAAGCTTCCGTCAAGCCGTTGTGGTATCTGAGGGAGATCTCAGCCTCCTGGTGCTGGTAGGCCCCGCAGGATGGATGTGTGAACGTATGTATGAGTGTGTGTGTCGTGTGTGTGTGTTTGTGTGAACACCCCGTGGCACCCTCGCTAGCTGTTGCTGCTTTAGTCCATAGGGCTTCTCTAACCCCTTATTCTCTTAGTCTAGGCTACAGATGAGAGAGTTTAAGCGTAATCAGAAACTAGTGACCCTAAACGTAAGTAATCAGCCCAAAATCTCTCCTTCAAGTTTCCTGCAGACATCCGAGAGTATTTAATGATTACTTCAGGGAGTATGAATGATGATTCGGAGGGGAGGAACTGCTTCAAAGACAGACTGGCACAGTTACTGAGAATCGAAAAAGAAAAAGAAGCATTTGTCTGGCCAGGGTCTATTTTCATTCTCAGGCTCTTTTCTGTGAACAAACTGCGGGGAAAGTGGGTTGCGATGACATGCTGTACTTTCAAAGTCAAACTTGCCTGAAAGAGTCAGCAAAACATGTTGTTTGTGATCTTTTCCCGAGGGGGAATCGTGTGGAACGAGACCCTCGGAAGAGCGAACCTCCGAGGAGCCCTGAACGAGAGCACGGTCCAAGAGGGAACCCCACTTCGCGATCCATCATTGTCAGAAATACACACTCTGGGAAGTATTGAATACATGAAATATTCATAGTTCAACGCGTGTCGAACGTGGAGTCCGTTTCAGCACCGATGCCCATTAAAAAACAATCTGTTTGGGAATTCACATGGAAGTACTTTCCGTGGTTCTAATCAGATGGGATATTCAGCACACAAAGCCCTTGCTGCATTGTGACCTGTGACCTAACCTGGCCTAGCCTGGCTAATTGCCCCCGGATCTGGATACGAGAGACGCTCCCTGGAGCTTCCTTCCATTGAACGGCAACAAATATCCTCCTGTATCGAGGTCGGAGAATGTCAAACGCCCCCGCTGAAGTTCTAATGTAATTAAGGAGGGCTCTTTTTCCGTGTTTTAGCTGGGAGGTACGACACGCACACGCGTGTTTACGAAGCTTAGCTTAGCTTGTAGTCATGCAAGGTAACGCAGAATCAACAACAACAACAACAACCCCCCCAGGGTTAGGGACAGGGGAAGCTGCTGGTTCATAATGTAGCTTTAAATATTTGATGGAAGCCCCGCACTATCAGCGCCTTGGTAACCGTGGAGACGGCAAGCAGGAGCGCCGGACCGCAGGGGCCCCTGAGGGACGGAGGACAGGAAGCAGGGGAACCATTGACCATTTGCATGTAAATGATGCGGTTGACATTGTGGACAGAATCCTTGCGCTTTAGAAGAAGTGTTTGTGTGTGTTTGTGTGTGAGCGTTTCCCAGTATCTGCGGTGTACCTGTTAATTACCAAGTCCATATCTCCTTCCCTAGACTATCTCCCATGCAGTTGAGGGTGATGAAGGACTGTGGGATTCGTAGTCCTATTGGTTAAGGCAAGCCGGACTGCCCAAGGTGGAACCGGCTGGATGTGAAGGATTAGGAAAGGCTGTATCTAGGGAAAGGGGGGGGATTACATGATTATGGAGAGGCCTGGAGGTATGTTTCCAGACTGAACCACCGAGGAACCTTGAGAACGATGCAAAAGGAAGGACAGATAGAGAAGAACCCAGGTTCTGACATGCATGCAGACACACCGAGACCAGAACGTAGCGGTGTAGAACCCGAATCATTACATGGATGTATTTACTTAGGGATTTCTTTTAACCCAGTTTATATTGTTGTAGTCCATTTATATTGTTGTTGTCCGTTTTAAAAAGTGAGGGAAGACAAATACGAGCAGTAACTGATATTGAGTTCGTTTTAATGACTAGCAGTCGGGTTGGCATTTGCAGAGCCTTTCCGTGCAGCGTTTATGAGTTTAATCAATGCTACACATCTCTGCTCTTTGTCATCCTGTCAGCTAAATGACCTAACGCTCCTCTCTATCTCTGTGTTTTTATTGATATTCTTTATTTGGTTGTTTTGTTTTGCTTAACCAGTCTCAGAGCTGATCCATCTTTTATCCATGACGTCCCAGAACTGACTGTCTCCACATTGTCTCACCCCCAAAACAATTGTGAACATGAGTAGTACTGTTTTTTTTTCTCTCTCTCCATGAAATTGTCTCTACATAAAGAGGATGGGTGTGTCTGGTGATACGTTTGTTAACTCAAGGTGTTCGTTTGTGACCAAGGAGTACACCGAAAATAACACATGTGATGGCAACGCAGGCTCTTTGAATGTTCGGTCCTACAGGGAGACCAATCAGAACTCTCCTTTATGGAAGACGATCGCACTCTCTCCACCATGATATAATACTGTATATTCTACAAGACCAATACCTCTATAATTGTAATTGTATAGTCTGTACATAATCATTTATCCAAGCCTCTGCCCCCCCCCCCCCCCCCTCCCTGTGTGTATTCCCCTCACCTCACCTACCGTTTGTACTTATTGTTATTGCCTCCACCCCCCTATCCCTGTGTACACTTTCTAATCTTTTACCTCACACCTTTACCCTTGTGTGCTTTGCGAGACTGTGTGCCGTTGATACAAAGGAGTTTCCCTCGGGATCAATAAAGTAATCTGAATCTGAATCTGAATACTAGGTTCTCATGCTGAGTGGTGTTTCCCCTCTTACCTCCTGCCAATGAAATCAATCAGCTTTCATCAGGACTAATGGACCTCGGTACAGACCACTGGGCCAGAGAGGCAGATTGGATGGAAGCACCTGGAGGAGAGGGAGAGGAACCATATGGTCCGTAAAGCCAAGCACTTTGGGCAACAAGCCTTTCTTTCACCTACACCCCTTCTCCATCTCTCCACAGGACAGAAAGACAATCCCATCGACTTCCACCGCAATGAAAGAGTTACGTTGCTCAGCAGAAATGTTTACGCAGCACGAAACAAAATCTTTTCGTTCACCCCCTGTGTTCACCGGTAGATTCGAAACCGAATTCACCAGATGTAGCAGAGAAATGGTATGGAAGACGTTATTGTTTAAGAGGAGCTACGCAGCGCTGTGTGTCAGTGCCAGTCTGTGCCTGTCAGACCAACAGCCACTTCAAAAGGGTTCAGCTGACAAAAAAGAAACAGTCAGCCCAGGTGGCACCAGGCTGACGAAACCTCCCGCAACGTTACCCTGCCGTCTGTCTCTGAGGAGGGTACGACAGGATACGATCGTTCAGCGTCGACGGAATACCTCGTGTTCTCCTGAGGAGATTTGAAAAAGCGACGTTTGCGTGTGCGTAGCGTGTCAGCTCGGAAGACAGGCTTCCAGCGGTTGTTGACACTCTTCTAGTCAGAGCGAGATCCACTTGTGACGGCTGTGCACTTTCCAACTGGCTGGTTTGAAGGTTTTTACAGCTTCCTTTTTCATGAAACAACACGAACGGTGGGCTCTCTGTTCCTCAGACACCCACGACACGATCTATCTCTGTCATCCCCTCTTCCCCTCCCCCCCTCCTCCCTCCCCCCCTCTTCCCTCCCCCCCTCCTCCCTCCCCTTCCTCCCTCATTTCCTTATTTATTGGGAGCAACACCGCATGGCTTCTTCAGTAAAAGTCCTCCCCCCCCCCCCCCCCCCAACCCACCCAGGTATTATTTTCCAATTATCTAAATAGTTAAGTCTGCATGGCTCGGAGATGAATATTTCATCCAGCTCATTAAGCAGGAGTGGGTTCCAGCTTGAACTCCCTCTGACCTCCCCCCCCCCCCGGGTTCATGCTGAAATCGCAGCTCTTTACAGGATCAGGCTGCACAGTGAGTGAATGGGGCAGGGCTGGCGGGGGGGGGGGGGGGGGGGGGGTGGGCACCACGCCTTGCGATTGTCCCCTTTCTCCGCTCCCCCCATGATCAAACAAAGAGCTGCGTTCAACTTCGCTACAGACAGTCAGTGCGTTTTGTCAGTCGGACCCAGCCGATCTGTCAGCAGTGGCCAGATTAGCGAGGAGGGAGGCGGGGAGGGAGGAGGGAGGTGGGGAGGGAGGAGGGAGGCGGGGAGGAGGAGGGAGGCGGGGAGGGAGGAGGGAGGCGGGGAGGGAGGAGGGAGGCGGGGAGGGAGGAGGGAGGCGGGGAGGGAGGAGGGAGGCGGGGAGGGAGGCGAGGAGGAGGGCGGGAGGCGGGGGGGAGGGAGGCGGGGAGGGAGGAGGGAGGCGGGGAGGGAGGCGTGGGGGAGGCGAGGAGGAGGGCGGAGGGAGGCGGGGAGGGAGGAGGGAGGCGGCACTGAGCGCTTTTCGACAAAGACTCCCAACTATGAAGGGGCTAATCTCTAAACGCTGTTGAATGCGGAACGAACCAAAGAAAAGCTCTTCGGAAACGAGCATGTGCGTCCGACAGAACGACGGAGACGATGTCCGAGCCGACGCAAGGGGGATTAGCAGGGTGGAGGTGGTAAACAGGGATTAAAACCTTGTTTTTGAGTGAAGAACATAGTCCAGACTGATAATACGAGTCCGTGGACGGTCTTCTGGATTAGTAATGAAAACAACCGTTGTCTGTTCAAGTGTACTTACGATGTCTGAGCCGCATCGTCTCGAAGGCCATTTCTCTGTGAGCAGATGATGATGGCTGAGCTGCTGGTTCAGGGGCAGGATTCTTGCCCACCATACGCAGAAGGTCTGGGTTCGATTCCCGGGCCAATGCACTGAACGTGTGTGCGCCTGTGAAATCTCCCCATTGTGGGACTAATAAGGGATAACTTCCTTCTTCGTCTTGGCTGAGGTGATGGAGCTGATAAACATCCATCAAATAACCCTTCAGATTCTGAGACGGAGCCATCTTTGATGTCATTGTAGAACCAGGGTCCAGATCTCGGGAAGTGAAACAGAGATTATGGTACCAGAATGACACAAGACGAAGACACTCTATGGTTTTATGACGAACGACGATGTAAACAGTTTCATCTGACATTGGACTGATGGATGAGCGAGTTCATTCCAGTCTAATGGATTGTCACGAACAAACAAGAGTGAAAAATGTTCCCGCTGTTGATTACAAATCCTAATGAACCATTGTCTGCCGTCTAATGATGGCTATGAGCCGGACTCGAACGAATGGAAAATCACCGTCCATTAACTCGCCTTAATCAGCCTGATGCACTCACATCTACTTCATTTTCAATTTACATCATTAAAAACAATTTGTGTTTTCTGCTGAGCTTTGTATGACACACAGGGACCCACGTTTAAACCAAGAAATAAATACATAAATATACTTGTAGTACCTTATATTAATGACTAAATCCTGCGCATTTACATTTCGTCATTTAGCAGATGCTCTCATCCAGAGCGATTTACTGCAAGGACAAGGACATTTCCCCTGAGGCAAGTAGGGTGAAGTGTCTTACCCAAGTAGCCTTTGCCGAAACTCGAACTCCCAACCTTCCAATTGCTAACGCGATGCCCTAACCACTCAGCCTCCTGGTTCCAGGAGACATCCAGCAAGCACAGCCAAGCACAGCCAGGCACAGCCAAGCACAGCCAAGCACAGCCAAGCACGGCCAAGCACGGCCAGGCACGGCCAAGCACGGCCAAGCACAGCCAAGCACAGCCAAGCACAGCCAAGCACAGCCAGGCACAGCCAAGCACAGCCAAGCACAGCCAGGCACAGCCAAGCACAGCCAAGCACAGCCAAGCACAGCCAGGCACAGCCAGGCACAGCCAGGCACGGCCAGGCACGGCCAGGCACGGCCAAGCACAGCCAAGCACAGCCAGGCACAGCCAAGCACAGCCAGGCACAGCCAAGCACAGCCAGGCACAGCCAAGCACAGCCAGGCACAGCCAAGCACAGCCAGGCACAGCCAAGCACAGCCAAGCACAGCCAAGCACAGCAGGCACGGCCAAGCACGGCCAAGCACGGCCAAGCACAGCCAAGCACAGCCAAGCACAGCCAGGCACAGCCAGGCACAGCCAAGCACAGCCAGCACAGCCAAGCACAGCCAAGCACAGCCAGGCACAGCCAAGCACAGCCAGGCACAGCCAGGCACAGCCAGGCACAGCCAAGCACAGCCAAGCACAGCCAAGCACAGCCAGGCACAGCCAAGCACAGCCAGGCACAGCCAGGCACAGCCAGGCACAGCCAGGCACAGCCAAGCACAGCCAAGCACAGCCAGGCACAGCCAGGCACAGCCAGGCACAGCCAGGCACAGCCAAGCACAGCCAAGCACAGCCAGGCACAGCCAAGCACAGCCAGGCACAGCCAAGCACAGTTCTTCCACGCCTCCTCTGAGCTGTGAGTGGAACACCTGGATGTTCCACCGCTTCAAAGAGGAGTCAGATTAAAGGTCTGGAGGAAGTGCAGGCAGCTATACGTAGGGTCTGCTCCGCGGAGGGAATGGAATGAGACCGATCTGCGGGAGCCAGGAGAGGAGAGAGGGAATCCGCATCCTTAATTCATCCTCACAGCCTGGATGTAATGGCTGACGGTTGGAGGATGACGGTTTGTTGTTTCAAGGTTCTCGCGTGTGGATTCGTCAGTGTCTGATATGAAACCTTGAAGTCGGAGGAGCATGGCGGATGTGCGTTAGTGGTCCATAACCGCGTGACAGATACGTATGCAGATAGTCAATTATCTGCGGTGGGCACGCTGGAATGAATCATTCATAATTCCTCTGTTCCCCAGTCCCTGGGAGACAGACTAGCTGCGGTGGGGCGGGGTGGGGGGGTGGGGGTGGGGGGTGTGTGTGTGTGGGGGGGGTTCAAACAGGAAGTTGGAATCAGAGGATCCCGTTCTCACCTGAGGTAACGACAAGCCGAATGGCCTCATGTTGCAGGGAGCGTTTGATTTACCGCTCGTTAATTCCTGTCCTTTTCATTCAACCGAGGGGGGGGGGGGGGGGGGGGGGATTGACAGGGAAACTGGGTCTCAATGGCTTCTTATACTTTTAATTAGCGGTATGGCTGACTTTTGATGTTGCCTATTGCTAAAAGGACCCTCCCCTCGCCCACTCACTTAAATTCCCCTGCTACTCTGTGTGCTGTACTTTACCCTGCTGCTGTTGTGAACTGCAATTTCACCCCTGGAGGACAAATAAAGGTTCATCTAATCTAATTTAATCCAACCGATCACTCGTCAAACTTCCAAGTATTCAATGTTCCTGTTTCTTGAATATAAATACCAACAGTAATTTATTAAAGTTTCTTTTGCATGGTAATGACAATCCACATCCGTCAACCAGCAGTGTAGTCACTTTACACTGGTCTGTCTGTCTGAATGAGGCCCAGTGGAAGGGTTTCTCACGGTGAAGGAGAAATTGTAGAAGCAAGCACCTCTTTGAAGAAAAGTAAATAAATAAAACATAAATATACACGTAGTACCTTATAGACAGTAACTTGTTGCAGTTTGGCAGTTCAGAGATGTCAAGGCAGTATCTTCGGACAAATCCACAATAATGTTTCGTAGTACATTTTTTCAATAAATAAAATTCAAACAACTTTTAACGGTACAAATACGTGAGGCGTTAGAGATCGCACTGCTGTGACTGATGTTCTGAGGTAAACTGTGGAGAAGAGTCTTCAGGAAGTAGAGAACTGCATTGTTTCAGAACCTCTTAGAAGGTTCCGGTCCTCTTGGATCCGGTGACACATTCTCAGACAGTTTTCCAGAAGCTTCCAACGGAAAACTCACGTTGAAAGTACAACCTAGTTTAATGAGACTGAGAAAAGGCAGAAAGTCACACGTACAGATGGGATTCCACTTGTGGTGTCGTGACTTTGTCCTCACTAGCAGTGCTGACCGGGAGAGAGAGAGAGGGTCTTCTCACTCTCGATTCGTTGACACAAATCTCTTTGTCGAGATAGAAACCCGGACGCACGTACTACAACCCTGCTTCATCATGATCCCGATGGAGCTTTACAAACTTCTGTTATCAAAAGGAAACGTGGATTCGGTCAAGTGATCTTAAGATAAGCAGTTAGAAAAACTATTTACAGTACATCCGCACCCAATGTAAAAATAAAACGAAACACAAAAGAAAACTCTTACAAAATGTCACTAAGCTTGTTAAAGCGTGAAAAATATTTATTGTTCCCTTAGAAAAAAAAACGCCACATTGAACGAGGCGAAAGAGATCGTGTACCGCTGAACTGGCGATGAGAGAGCGACTGAGGAGAAGAGAGAGTCAAATGGAATTCTCTAGAATCAGGCTTCGCAAAACCAAAAAGAAGACCGACCCCTTTTAATGTGTCATGTGATCCGCTATCCAGAAAACACGCAGTCTGTGTTCAGTGCGTGTGTGTGTGTGTGTGTGTGTGTGAGCGGACGTGTCTAGACCGTGGTCACGGACAGGAAGTTGTTGTGCACGCGGGCCCCCTCGGGGGCGGGGCTCCGGACCCCGTGACTCATGAGTTCCTGGATGGTCATCCAGCTGTCCAGGATCTTCCTGTGCCTCCTCTTCATCATCTTCTTGTGGCTCAGCTCCACGATGTTCACCTCCTTCCTCCCCTCGGCCCCGCTGGCCTGTCCCTCCTTCAGGCTGCGCTGCAGCAGCTCCCTCCTCCTCCTCTGCTCCCTGGCCCTCGCCAGCTGCTGCTTCCTCTCCTCCTTGCTCCAGTAGCGCCCCATCTTCATCTCGCTCATGGCGTCGTCGTCCGTGGTCGTGCCCCCGCTCCTCTCCTCCCTGATGCGCAGCGCTCGCTCCCGCAGGATGCGGTCCCTCGCCGGCCGGCGGGCAACGTACCGAGAGCCGTCGGCGCGGACTTTGACCCTCCACTCCAGGCGGGGTTCCCCGGGGCGGGGGGGAGCGGTGCAGGGGTGTCGGGCACACGCCCAGGCTGAGGAGGCTCACCTGGCTCTGGGAGTAATCCAGGGACGAGCTCTGCTGTAGCAGCTGCATGTAGGACTGCAGAGGGAGAGACGGAGAGAGGACAGCGTTACAATCAGATTAGATTCAACTTTAATGTCATTACACAGGTACAAGTACAGGGTAACGAAATACAGTTAGCATCCAACCAGAAGTGCAAAACAGTTATTATAACAGAATATAATAAATATAAATATACTCAGAATATACACAGTATGAACAGTGTAATCAGAATATACAGGGTGTGTACAGATTAAAGTGATTTAGTCAAATGTACAGCTGTATTGTACAAGATGCTACAGTATTTAACAGAATTTACAGAGTTGCATGTATGTACAGTTAGTGCAAATGATGCATTGTGCAGATG
>CM059335.1:168548-209408 GCA_030340685.1 Protosalanx chinensis | reverse complement strand
CTGACTGGCACACACACACACACACAAACCACCACCACACACACACACGCACACACACACACACACCACCACCACACACACACACACACACACACACACACACACACACACTTGGATGCTTTCCACGGCAGCAGGATGCTCAGTGAGAAGGATGGAAGAGCAGCAGAAATCCCCTCCTTTGTTGCGAGAGGAAAAGTAATCTTTACCTACACATCTGCTTCCCCCGCCCCCCCCCGCCACAACTTCACCACAACACTGACAGTGTCCTCAACGAGCACCTCTCACTGTGTTACTGCCTCCACTATTACACCAGAGGGACTGTTAACACACTCTGGATCCCAGACCCACTATCATCCCAGAGTTTTACTCACAATGTTAGTAAACTGCCTCTGTAATCAACCGTCACTTCTCTGCTAGACACACCACAAATCTGGGGCTACGTTCACGTCTAGTCATTCAGCAGACGCTCTTATCCAGAGCGACTCACAGCCACATTCACCCCGAGGCAAGTAGGGTGAAGTTCCTTGCCCAAGGAAACAGCGTCATACAGCCACAGCCGGGAATCGAACTCGCAACCTTCCGATCGCTAGCCCAACGCCTTAAACGCTGAGCCACGTGACTCCCTGCATGGGGCTGCACATGCCACCAACCAAAGGACACGACCTGGGAGAAGTTCTCCTCTGCCGGACATGAGATACACACTTGTGATTCACACAACCTTCACACTTTGGGGCTCTTCCACTCTGATTCCTCCATCTCTCCTCGGCACGTCACACATTTCAGACAGCGAGTTCACCGTTTCCTCCGCGTTGTTTTATTAGCGAAGAGTCTGACTGAGCAGGGGAGGAGAGGCACGCCTCGGCAGAACAACATCGCCACTGCGCGCACGCTAACGCAGCATCAGATCTCCTCTTTGATGTCAGGCGGAGTGAGAAGGATGGAGAGAGAGAGAGGGAGAGACAGAGGGAGAGAGAGGGAGAGACAGAGGGAGAGAGAGGGAGAGGGAAGGAGAGAGAGAGAGAGAGAGAGCGAGAGAGAGAGAGAGAGAGGTTTGATCCTCCCACAGCCAGAAAGCATCACGTCTCCCAGCGAAACAGAAATAACTAGCGGGTGCCGCTCAGCTTTGAAGAAGAACACTGTCTCAGGGTCCAGGAGTTCTGCAGAGAGATCCTTTCATCCTGTCTCTCGTTTTCTCTCCATCTCACTGCTTCATCTGGCTGTTTTTTATCTCTTCATCTCCCCCATTATTCTATCCCTCTCTGTCTGTCTCTCTCTCCCTCTGTCTCTGTCTCTGTCTCTCTCTCTACCTGTTCCTGTATTTCTGTCTCTCCCTCTGTCTCTCTCTCTCCCTCTGTCTCTCTCTCTCTCCCTCTGTCTCTCTCTCTCCCTCTGTCTCTCTCTCTCCCTCTGTCTCTCTCTCTCTCTGTCTCTCTCTCTCTCTCTCTGTCTCTCTCTCTGTTCCTGTATTTCTCTGTCTCATCATCTGTCTCTCTAACATTCCAGAACGCCTCCCACCCCCACCGCCGGGCCCCGTGCCCCCTCTCGGAGATCGTCGCCCCCCCCCCCCCCCCCCCCCCCCATCTCGCCCCCCCCACCACACGTGCGCCTTACCTGAGCGATCTCATACAGCAGCTTGTAGTGTTCCTCCCGCTTCTGTAAAGTGCACAAATTGCAGCCCATTCTAGTTGTCAGGGCGACGGTGAGCGCTGTGCCGCGCGTCTGTGTGTGTGTGTGTGTGTGAGGAGAGAGGGTCCCCCCGTGGCTCTCTGGATGCAGAACACACTCCGTTGAAGCGCGTCTCATCCGAGTCTCCTCGGAAAGCGTCTTCCTCGTTTACGCCCGTCTGCCTCGCCTCTCACACACACACGTCCAAACACACACTCAGGGGTTTAGTCCAGGAAGGTCCCTCAGTGAGTGTGTGCATCTGTTAGTTTGTGACAGCAAAACAAGAACAACTGTCTCTGTCTCTCCCTCCCTCCCTCTCTCTCTCTCTCTCTCTCTCTGTCTGTCTCTCTCTCTGTCTCTCCCTCCCTCTCTCTCTCTCTCTCTCTCTCTCTCTCTCGCTCTGTCTCTGTGTCTCTCAATGTCTCTCCCTCCCCCTCTCTCTCTCTCTCTGTCTGTCTCTCTCTCTCTCTGTCTCTCCCTCCCTCTCTCTCTCTCTCTCTCTCTCTCTCTCTCCGTCTCTCCCTCCCTCTCTCCCTCTCTCTTGGTGTGGCTCTGTAGTCTGAGCTCCCTTGCTCTCGTTTTAACCGCTCCCCCTCCTCTCCCTCCTCCCCCTCTCTCCCCCTCCTCTCCCTCTCTCACTATGATCACACATTCATACACACACGCTGAGCTGGCAGGGACACACCCCCTCCATGTCAGGATCACTACAAGACCCCACCTACTCCTCCTCGTGAGTTATCAGCATGCTCATTGGCTGGGGGCGAAGGGGGGTGGTGGAGGAAGGTGTGTTGTTGTTAGTTTGAGAGTGTGGGGGGGTGGGGAGGGGGGGGGTTGATATCAGACTCAGCTTTAATATCAGCCGATATCGATTTGATATCGATTTGATGTCAGACTCAGCTCTGATATCAGCTGCAATATTCAAAGACGCTCCTTTCTCATCAAGCGGGTGATCGAGTGTGTGTGTGTGTGTGTGTGTCCTCGCACTAGCACCTGAGTGTTGTGTGTTGTGAGCCGTCAAAAGCGATTGAACTGAGTGTTTTACACTGCTAATCCTGTTCCACAGGTTTGACCGGTAGATTTCTTTTAACAGCATCCATCTCACTCAGGTCCAATCAGATCCCTGATAGTTGGAGTGGAGGAGACGAGCGTTCCAGAGTAATAGATTTAAAGCTGGGAGCTGGCAGGGAACGAGCAGCTGTAAGCCTCGCGCAGGAAGACACGCAGACGGCTATTGATTAGCATCAAATTAGCATACACTCTGACTGACCCTGCCAGGGGGAGAGGGAGGGAGGGAGGGAGGGGAGGAAGAGGGAGGGAGGGAGGGAGGGGAGGGAGGGAGGAAGAGGGAGGGAGGAAGAGGGAGGGTAAATACAGAATAATGGAGACAGACTGAAGGGAAGAGTGACTGAAGGAGGAGGAGAGAAAGTGGTGCGTAACTGCCCCCCAGAGAGGAGTCCCCCAGAGAGGAGCCCCCCCAGAGAGGAGCCCCCACAGCCGGAGTTCCACACATCCAGCTGATATGCAGACAGATGGAAGATGGATTCAGGAAACCTGCCCTGAACTCTGAGTTTCAAGTGTCCGGCTGAAATAACCTCCTTCCTTTTTCCTGTAGAAAGGGCAAGGGCATCCAATATCGCCGCTCTCTCACACACACACACACACACACGCATTTTCTCCAAGGGTCTGACCCTGAAGGTGACCGAGATGACATCACAGTGACTAACTACCTCAAGGGTGCCTCCCTTTATAATTGTGTCCATCTTCATCACTCCACCACTCCCTCCATCCATCTCTCAGAGACCATGCTGGCCTCAAGTTGATCCTATAACCAATTAACTGGGTTGTTGGTGAAGGTGATGGCAGAATCATGGAAATAACAATGACCCGCTTCCTGGAAAACCAGATCGACACTCAGCGAGAGCGAGAGAGAGCGAGAGCGAGAGCGAGAGTGAGAGAGGCGGGAAAGTGACAAGGAGGGCGGAAGGAGGGGGCCCTGGATCTGCGAGGTTCAAAGGTCACCTCTGAATAGTCCCACCGTAGGACTGCCTGTCACTTCAAAGGAAAGCCAAGACGCCTCATGTACATCACATCCTCTTTGACAGGCCGGGACAAACAGGGCAAGAAGAGGAGCCCCCCCCCCCCCTCCCATTTCCCTAAGCATCCTGGGAGCTTCTCCAGGTAGACACTTGACCTCTCGTCACGCCGCCTGACAGAACTCGCACGCCCCACCCTCCTGACAAGACGCCTGGCTCTCTTTCAACGACGGCAGGGAAACGCGAGACCCGAGCGCGCCCTGCCCTTCACGCAAGGTCGCCCTCCGGGGGCTCCGATGACGCCGGGGATGTTCGGAGAAAACCGTCCCGCTAGCCGCAGCTCCGGCGCTGACAGACGGTGATCAGCTCCGTGTATTCACCGCCCCCTGCCAAACGCTGTCACGCAAACTTGGTTAGGGTCAAAAACACGACGATGGCGCCGCAAGATCAGGATCTTCCTACGCCCCCGGTAACCGATAGCAACGGCGAGGGATCGGCTTCTCAGATCTGGGATGGATTAGGTTGGTCCAGACCGTCGAAGGAGGAACACGTCAGGGTATCGCAGTTACCTTTGCCGGCTCGTCTCTCCTGTTCTACGCCGAACACTTTCTCGCTGGCTGTAGACCAAGGAGGTCTCCAATCCTGGTCCTCGAGGGGGGGGGGGGGGAGGAGCGGGGTCGCTGTCCTGAATGTTCTAGATGTTTCCCTGCCTCCAGCACACCTGATTCTAATGAAGGGGTTGTTATCAAGCTCTGTGGAGGTGTGCTGGAGCAGGGAAACATCTAGAACCTTCAGGACAGCGGCCCTCCAGGAGCGGGTATGGACACCTCAGCTGTAGACAGTTCATCATCGCCAGCCTAAATCTTTCCGCTGACTGTGAACACCGTCTGAAGCTTCGGAGTTCAGAGGTGGCTAAGCTAATTACGACTCTGTGTTCCTCTATCTCTTCCCTGTGTGTCCCAGTAATTATACTGTCACAATCAACTAATTGTGCTGTTCTTGCTTTGCTGGGCTAACCATTCAGATGCCCATAATGAATCTCTTCCCATTGTTTCTCTCGTCATGTCTGAGATTTTTCACTTTCATTTAATTAACAGGCCAAAACGAACCGTGCCGCCGAATGGAACGGAGCCACGAGCTCCAACAAAAGACGGGGACGAAAATGTCTCGTCCTGAAAGAGGCGGGCGCTCGGGATGAGCACCGGTGGAAATGAGCTCCGTTCAGAAACGCCGTCCAGTCCAACGCAGGAAGGAGAGCTCAGCGGCGCGCTCTGTTGACTTGGCGTCGAGAGCTGGCGGGAGAGAGAGAGAGAGACGGGAATGGAGAGAGAGAGACGGGAATAGAGAGAGAGAGATAGGAAGAAAGAGAGGAGAGAGAGAAAAAGAGAGGAATGGAGAGGGAAAGAGAGGGAGGGAGAGGTAGGGAGAGGGAAAGGAAGAGAGAAAGAGAGAGAAAAAGAGAGGAAGGGAGGAAAGGAGAGGGAAAGAGAGTGAGGAAAAGGTGGAGGAGTGGGAGAGAAAGACTAGATGATATTAGACGCCGACCAGACAAAGACAGAGGGAGAGAGAAAGACAGACCGGAAGAGAAAGACGGCGAGAGAAAGACAGATATCAGATAGCTAAAGGGCTAAAACAACCTCACCCCACATCGCTCAATAAGTCAACTGCCCATCTGGCGGCAGACGCGCTGACCCCAGACCAGTCACATGGTCACAAACTGCCCCAGGGGGGGGCTGGAGCTGGCCTCCTCAGGCCCTGGTCTGGGATCAGCTTACCGCCTCTACATCTGCCTTTGACCCTGCAGGACAAGCGTCCAGTTTTATCATTTCCAACGTACCCTTCTCAAAGCGATGACATCACAGCGAGCGAGAACAGTTTAGTTTCACGGCGTTTGTAAACAATATATACCTCACCACCATCTCTGACTGTCTGGACACACGGGATACGAACGAGAGCCGTAAACAACATGGTAACCGTATCCTGCTCCAGAACAGGGTGGTGTATCTGTGACTGTCAGGCGTGGCGGGGGGGGGGGGGGGGGGGTAGTGGTGGGGGGGGGGGGGGGGGGTGCCACAGTCTCCTCCTCACTGTGAGGGTGCAGGCCGGCTGTAACCTGACCCCTCCCCGGCTCTGTCCAGCCCTCCAACGCCTCCCGTCAGCGACAGCAGCACATCTGCCCCCGGAGCCGCTTCAGGTTTCTCCCTGACAGACTGCGTGTGTGTGTGTGGGGGGGGGGGGGGGGGCGTGGGAGCGTGCGGTGTCCCAAGGCTGTGGTTTTCATGGCCTGAGGGAGCGAGGGAGAGAGAGAGCGAGCGAGCGCACACACACACACACACTGTGTCTGTGTCCCAGCCATTTCCCTGATGTGTTAACCCAATAGTCTTGCTCCCATAAACTTGATTAGTGAGGTTGTCCCTGCTGGCAGAGCTTTCAGAGGGTGTGTGTGCGTGTGTGTGTGTGT
Source organism: Protosalanx chinensis (assembly GCA_030340685.1). Lineage (NCBI taxonomy): Eukaryota > Metazoa > Chordata > Actinopteri > Osmeriformes > Salangidae > Protosalanx > Protosalanx chinensis. The sequence goes on along the minus strand of CM059335.1, from coordinate 203,249 downwards.
GGGGGGGGGGGGGGTGCAGGCTGGGTGGGGGGCTTAGTTACCTCTGGGGGGGGGGGGGGGGAGGGGGGGTCCAACAGCAGAGGGGAGGAGGGAGCAGGATGAACGCTGCAGAACCACCTCGCCCCTCGCCCCGGTTTCCCATTTCTCCTCCGGTTTTGTCTCTCGCTTCGTGGGGAAGGCCGCGACAGCTGTTCCTCTATTGTGCCGTGGTTTAACAGGATTAAAGGACTGTTGGTTGGCCTTGCACCCACACACACACACACACACACTGATGTGTACCGTATGGGATTCTTTAATGGATTCTGTTTCCTACATCACTGTTGGTTCCTCCTCCTCAACTCTTTTTTTCCCCCTTGTCCTCATCCTTTCTTTCACTCTCTCGTCCTCCCTCCGTACCTACTCCCTCCGTACCTACTCCCTTCCCCAAAACCCTGCTGGCATTGAACTGAAACCAAGGGTTCTCTACTGCGGCACGCAGGGACAACAAGTATAGTGTGGTTTTAACGTCTAAAAGCGTCAGAAAAAAAAAAAAAATAATCTCTATCCCTTAATTCTCTCCCTCGTCCTCCATTTCTCTCTTTACTCCTCTGCTCCTCTCTCTACTGTTCCCACATTCTCTTTCATTCTCCATTCTTTTTCTCCTCTTCATCCTCCTCATCCTCTTCATCCATGTTGTCTGAGACGACTCTTTCATCTCCCTGTTGAAGCTTTAAAAGCACGGCTGGGATGAAACCGCCCAGAGATGATGTGTTTCTCGTCCGGCCCGCTGCACACAAAGAGGATGTGTGTGTGTGTGTGTGTGTAGACTGCCGGGTCGAAGGGCAGCGATCAGTCACGCCCCAGCAGTCCCATCATGAGACCCCGGCGTCGTGTGCCGTCTCGCTCCCCAGGCCCAGCTGGACCCGCTTCCTGTTCCTCTCCGAGACCGTCGGATAAGGAAGCGGCCATTGTGTCCCGAGCTTGTCCCCCGTTCACCGAGACAAGAGAGATGCCAGATCCATCAGGGGGGGGGGGGGGGACAAAAGAGCCCATCTGGAGGGAGGGGTGGAGGGGTGGGGGAGGAGGGGTGAGGCTTCGACCCTGGCTGGAGCCCGTGCCAATCCGGGGGGGTGAGGACGAACAGGAAGCCACTCTGGGCCGGGGGGGGGGGTCAACATCCTGATGGGAGTTTGTCTGAAGCCACGGGGTCAGTTGTACCGCTACTCCACTGCCCTGTAGGCACACAGGTCAGAACAGCACACAGCAAGATTCTTTTTCAAACGCTCACACACACACACACACAATAGATTTCACTGACAATTGTTTAGATCTGTCCTGAGTTCATTCTATCAGTGTTCTCACATTAGGGCCCTGGAATGGACGGCTTACAATGACTGATAAGCGAATCTGACGTCCTACTTGTGAGACTGACTGGTTTAAACAGACTGCAAGTTAGCACATTTATTGATCAGGTCTCAGCCGGTCTCTCTGTCCCACCCCAAAGTAACCTATAAAACTTTACGGTCCCCATAACCATCGTCTAACACGGTGGACAGACTAACAAAGATGACATACAGCCTCATCTTGGCGTCCCTTGAGGTCCCACAAGTACAAAACACCGTGGTCACAATCCCAGTCAATTTCACCATGCTAATAGTGACAGATAGGCAGCTTCATGTGGACAAGATGCCGTAAACCAAGTTACCCATCCCGTGACCAGGTCGAAGGTCACAGCTTGACCTCTGGTGTTGGACAGCAAGGAGAGGTCAGGTGGTCCTTGCCTTCGCCATGGTAACGTCTTCTATATCAGTGGTTCTCAACCCTGGTCCTCAGGGCTCCACTGTCCTGCATGTTTTAGATGTGTCCCTGCTCCAACACACCGGATTCAAATGAATGAGTCATTATGAAGCTCAGCAGAAGCCTGATAATGACAATTCATTTGAATCAGGTGTGTTGGAAGGGAGAAACATCTAAAACATGCAGGACAGTGGGGGGCCCTGAGGACCAGGGAAACATCTAGAACATGCAGGACAGTGGGGCCCTGAGGACCAGGGAAACATCTAGAACATGCAGGACTGTGGGGCCCTGAGGACCAGGGAAACATCTAGAACATGCAGGACTGTGGGGGGCCCTGAGGACCAGGGAAACATCTAAAACATGCAGGACAGTGGGGGGCCCTGAGGACCAGGGAAACATCTAGAACATGCAGGACTGTGGGGCCCTGAGGACCAGGGAAACATCTAGAACATGCAGGACTGTGGGGCCCTGAGGACCAGGGAAACATCTAAAACATGCAGGACAGTGGGGGGCCCTGAGGACCAGGGAAACATCTAGAACATGCAGGACTGTGGGGGGCCCTGAGGACCAGGGAAACATCTAGAACATGCAGGACTGTGGGGCCCTGAGGACCAGGGTTGAGAACCACTGGTCTAGACCCTCAGGACAGAAAGCTGCAGGTTCCTCCTCCTACACAGTGACGTGCGGAGGCAGAAGAGGAGCGAGGTGTTGGACCACCGCTAACACAGGACTGGTAACCGCTAGAAACAGACGTGTTATTAATGACATTGCCCCACACACACACACACACACACACACACACACACAAACATCCGCAGTCAACAGCAAAACGCACACACACACACAGTAGTTGACAGCAGCCTCGTTGACACCGTGGAAACAATCTCTTCCCATCATTTTTTTCACTCTCTCGCCTCCTCGACAACGTATGGTCGTCGTCATAGCAACCGCTGGAGATGACGGCAGCGCTCGGTGTGCCCGAGCAGATCCTGTGTCAGTCACAGAACTCCATCAGCAGAGGCGCCTGGATGGCTCGGGGGATGGGAGGGAAGGAGACGGAAAACAGTGACTTGACCGTGTCAGGGGGTCTAGGTACAGTGGAAGGAGGGAAGGAAGGAAGGAAGGAAGGAGGGAAGGAAGGAAAGATAGAAGGAAGGAAGGAGGGAAGGAAGGAAGGATAGATGGAAGGAAGGAAGGAGGGAAGGAAGGAAGGATAGATGGAAAGATGGAAGGAAGGAAGGATAGAAGGAAGGAAGGAGGGAAGGAAGAAGGATAGATGGAAAGATGGAAGGAAGGAAGGATAGAAGGAAGGAAGGAGGGAAGGAAGAAGGATAGATGGAAGGAAGGAAGGAGGGAAGGAAGGAAGGATAGAAGGAAGGAAGGAGGGAAGGAAGAAGGATAGATGGAAAGATGGAAGGAAGGAAGGATAGAAGGAAGGAAGGAGGGAAGGAAGAAGGATAGATGGAAGGAAGGAAGGAGGGAAGGAAGGAAGGATAGATGGAAGGAAGGAAGGAAGGAAAGATAGAAGGAAGGAAGAAGGATAGATGGAAGGAAGGAAGGAGGGAAGGAAGGAAGGATAGATGGAAAGATGGAAGGAAGGATAGAAGGAAGGAAGGAGGGAAGGAAGAAGGATAGATGGAAGGAAGGAGGGAAGGAAGGAAGGATAGATGGAAGGAAGGAAGGATAGAAGGAAGGAAGGAGGGAAGGAAGAAGGATAGATGGAAGGAAGGAAGGAGGGAAGGAAGGAAGGATAGATGGAAAGATGGAAGGAAGGAAGGATAGAAGGAAGGAAGGAGGGAAGGAAGAAGGATAGATGGAAGGAAGGAAGGAGGGAAGGAAGGAAGGATAGATGGAAGGAAGGAGGGAAGGAAGAAGGATAGATGGAAGGAAAGAAGGAGGGAAGGAAGGAAGGATAGATGGAAGGAAGGAGGGAAGGAAGGAAGGAGGGAAGGAAGGAAGGATAGATGGAAAGATGGAAGGAAGGAAGGATAGAAGGAAGGAAGGAGGGAAGGAAGAAGGATAGATGGAAGGAAGGAAGGAGGGAAGGAAGGAAGGATAGATGGAAGGAAGGAGGGAAGGAAGAAGGATAGATGGAAGGAAGGAAGGAGGGAAGGAAGGAAGGATAGATGGAAGGAAGGAGGGAAGGAAGAAGGATAGATGGAAGGAAGGAAGGAGGGAAGGAAGGAAGGATAGATGGAAGGAAGGAGGGAAGGAAGAAGGATAGATGGAAGGAAGGAAGGAGGGAAGGAAGGAAGGATAGATGGAAGGAAGGAGGGAAGGAAGAAGGATAGATGGAAGGAAGGAAGGAGGGAAGGAAGGAAGGATAGATGGAAAGATGGAAGGAAGGAAGGATAGAAGGAAGGAAGGAGGGAAGGAAGAAGGATAGATGGAAGGAAGGAAGGAGGGAAGGAAGGAAGGATAGATGGAAAGATGGAAGGAAGGAAGGATAGAAGGAAGGAAGGAGGGAAGGAAGGAAGGAGGGAAGGAAGAAGGATAGATGGAAGGAAGGAAGGAGGGAAGGAAGGAAGGATAGATGGAAAGATGGAAGGAAGGAAGGAGGGAAGGAAGGAAGGAGGGAAGGAAGAAGGATAGATGGAAGGAAGGAAGGAGGGAAGGAAGGAAGGATAGATGGAAAGATGGAAGGAAGGAAAGAAGAAAAATGGAAGGAAGGAAAGATGGAACAAAGGAAGGAAAGATGGAAGGAAGAAAGAAGGAGGGAAGCAGGACAGATTAATAAACAGACAGATATATGGATAAATAAAATCAGTTTTTGTTTGAGGACGATAATGTTGTTATGCTCAGTGACCGAGGCTCTTTTTGTAAAGCTCTCTCTTGGAAGTTGCTTTGGACAAAAGCGTCTACAGGAAATGTGTCGTTCAGGATTGGAGTTAGACAACATCTGTGACCACAGGGTCTTTGTCCCTGACACATTTACAATAAGATGCATATCTAGTTATCCAAACAGCCTCTAATAGGTAGATTTACAACCCTGAAGGGTAACCTTTTACCTCATAAATCAAGGGTTCTCAGGGGTCAGTGAAGAACATAGAAATAATGGGATTATGTGTGTGTGGGTGTGTGTGATTAACAATACAAACTCAAAGAGATTCACAGAGCACTTTTTGGCGAGTCTTAAAAATGCAGGTTTAGCAGATCTTCACAAAGGAGCCCATTCAGAACACAAGCTTGTTTAATATGCTGAATATGCATTCCCTGATTAAAATGACATCACATTAATCCAAGTAGGATTTTTACCATAACGATACAATAACCCTGTATATCCTGGGGAGCGTTGGTGTGGTTGTAAAGAAGCCAATATACAGGATTTAAACCAATTAAAGAATACTTGAATGCATTAAATGCGCAAGTTCTGTTGAATTATTCATTAGGGTTTTTTGCGAGAAGTTGTAAAAACTGCATTTTCGTTTTTTTTTATTTTTATTCTTGCCCCATTTTTTTTATATCAGGCATAAAAGAAAAAGCTATTTATCTATTAGACTGGCTAGATTAGTGATGCAGACCTGAACTGTAGTGGCAAAATAAATTTCAATTACTGACTCCAATTACCTGAAATTGGATTCTTCTACACACAAACACACACACACACACACACACACACACGTCACCATCAACTCAACCAGACGAACGCAAACACACACTCAATCTCGCACGCGCGCACGTTAAATCAATATTCCAGCCAGCATCCCATATGGCTCTTCAACGGTGTTGGGTGTGAAGATCTGTTGAAGTGTGTATCTTGTCCATCCCCAGTCAGAGCTGGAGACGGCCTGGCTTGGCACAGAAACACGGTTCGTCTGCGGTGTCCATCGTGGCTCCAATCATGTTTGTACCAGGGCGCTGGTGTCTCAGGTGAGGCCAGGAGGGGTAATAGTCACTATTATTCTATTCACTCCACAGAAGAGACCGCTGTGTAATATTCTTCTATTGTGCTTCAAGGCCCTTCAGAAATGATAAAAGCCGCAGGTCTCTTTCTCGTGTGGAAGATCCAGACATGGCGATTAGCCTCTTACAGCCCCATTTCCAGTTTCACAGCAGGCAAAGTGGTCCGGTACAAATGTATCATTACAGATCGCGGGAGCCACAAATATTTCCTAAACATAGGAAGGATAAAATGGTTGGATGCCAAAATACAGGGGAAGACATTACATGCCAGAGTCCATGCATGTGCCTGGGGAGGAAGACATCTCACAAGGAGTATGCCTCTTAGCCCTTCCCCTCAATCCAGATGCGTTTTGGGACAGCGTTGACTCTTTCTACGTGAACAAAATATGGGTAAGGGGCAGGGGCGCGTAGAGACCTCTAAAGGGGCAGGTGCCCAAACGACAAAAAGAGGCATAGAATTGCAATACGGTAAGCATGCAGATATTTTGCTAACATAATTTTTTACATTGGCTCAGGAACCTGGGGAATTTTGTTCCCCAATATCGCAAAATATTTTGTGTCCCTCCCCCCCAAAAATGCGCCTGTACCACAAGATACAAAAGTGTACATTTTGAACTTTTATTTAGCTTTTCTTCCAGCAAATCTGTTCCCCCTCCAATGTCAAAGTCAGTCCTACTCCCCTGCATCAAACGCTTCCTCCGACACGCTCGCTCCGACCACCTTCCTGATACGCTGCAGTCAGGGATCGTTAGTGTACAGCTCCCAGCCTCCATGCCCAGGGAGATGCAGGTCAACCAGATGCTTGACCCACACGGAGGAGAGAGGGAGGAGAGGGAGGGAGACGAGCCGCTGTTCAAGAACAACCCTGGGCCACAGCATCCTCTTAGCATGTTTCACTTAGTTAGCATAATGCGATTCTTCCCTAGCTCAGGGCACTGCCACTCATTAAGAATGCATCCGTCTCTATTAGGGATGTAATGCATTAACTCCCTCCCATGTTAGGTTGTCTCCTACTCCGCATTCTCAGCAGGCAACCTGATCACTTATACATAACTGCTGAACAGGTGTACGCTGTGTGTTTGTGTGTGTGTGTGTGTGTGTGTGTGTATTAACGTGTGTGGGTGAGTGTTAAGGCTGTACCTTGGGTGTGAGAGGACAGGCTGACATCATCATCTTGTCGATGCGTCGTTGCTAATGGCTCTTCACATAACCCTTCTGTCCTGGGCGCCATTAGTCTCCGTGTGAGCGGACCTGATCTTCTTACCTGGCGCTGATGCAGCTGTTTCTGACAGCAGGTGGAATGCCTGTGAGAGAGGAAAGGTCACTGGCTTTCCACACCCCGTCTAGAAGGACAACACGACACACAGCGATTTTCTTACGCTAGCGTTGGAACGCCATTAGTCGAGCAAAGCGGGTTAACAAATGATACTGACCGTTCCAACTCTCCTTTCAACTCAGCTGTTACTGTTGTAGTTTTGACTGTTAGCACCGACAGTACAAAAAGATCTTTCCGCAAACCCTCCTCCGGCTTCCTGGCCCACATTCGACCCGCCGTGTTCCAGTACACAACACGACCGCTGATGAACCCGTCAACGAGAGAGCGCTGGCGTGGAGTGATGTGTTCATCAGACGTTCTCACCTCGAAGGCCTTTTGCAAACTTTCACGATAACGCTCCGCTTTTTGAAGTTTTCCGCCAGTGTGTCCTTCCGTTTCGGCGAAGGAGTGTCAGGTGACAAAGTGCCGGGTTTATCGGGGAGTGTGTGTGTGTGTGTGAGGACAGGGGGAGATGACAGCACCTCGAGGCGTCCGACTGATGTGTTGCGTTCGCTCCCTCCCCCCCCGCTTCAGCCTCAAAGCCACGGCCTCCTGCTTCTCCTTTCATCAGTTAGATAGCTGTCCATCAGCCTGGGCGCCTTGTTATCTTCTGACAGGCACGGCGATATATCAGGCCAGACCACACGAGTCAAGTGCAGACCAGACCGAGTCAAGTCAAGGTTTTTAAAAGTTCCCTCTTCCACAGCAATAATCTCAAATCTGTACTTTTACTTTTTAAAACTCATTCAAAACGAGATGTTTTTAACGAAGGAACCCTTCCAGCTGTCATATCTTCCATTTCTTTGACGTTTCACAGTCCCGAGTGCATCTTAGGTCTGACAATAATAGAGAAGAAGCTGTGAGCATCTGTTTGACAGAGCACAGAAGGACAGTTGTGTCCTGTATTGCCAGGGATGTCTTTAAAATACATTGTTCTGAGTAAACTGGGCTATAAAACACCAACAAGAGTGGCAATTACTTCCTGGTGTGACAACATGCCACCTTAGCCCATAAGACAGAAGGGCGACCTCTCCCCTTCTCTCCTCATAAAAGGGCAGGCTGACTGACCAGGTTAGTGCAAGGTATCAACTGGAAGATTTAGAGAAGGTGGAGCCCTGCCAATCCAATCATAGCGCTAACCAAGTCTCTCAAGTCTCATGCATTAGACATCTTAAGAAAAGAAAAATATATGTTTATGCTACCAATCTAAAGAACACGTGACCAATCTTGGCTGTTTCACTCCTTTGGGCACAACAATGTTTTATCATAGCCAGGAAGAAAATAGAATAGCATTAGAATATAAATGACAAACGACATTTGATTTAAAAATAGGACATTCAAATTTAGAAACACATGTTTACAAAAAAAGCAAAGGAATAAAATATTTAAATAAAACAGGACAGGCAGAAACTACCAATCGCCGCGCGATGCATTTCAAACATTTACCACGCGCTCACGCACCTTCCAGTCCTCGTGCTGAGAAGCGATAACGTGCACCGAGAAACAGCGGACTCAACTGATACCTGCCCCGAGTTAAAGGGGAAAATGCACCCCCGATCATCTTATTAGAAAAACCAGCTGCACCTCATTAAGAAAACTAGCTTCGACTCTCTTATTTCCAAATAAGGAAGCAGAAGCTAGCACGTGTTAACTAGATACCGAGCTAATAAGCAGGAGTGCAGGATAATGAGCCTGAAGGTGATGGATGTATTTGCTTCTCTAATAAAAACTACTCTGCATAAAAGTCATGGAAAGTCCAACTCAGACAGGGTGGCGAGCGAGTTTTATGGCTGTCTGTTACCATACCCTGGTCTATATTATTCATAACATCCTACTTTCTATTGTAAGGGCTGCTAAATTATAGAGAGTGTCTTCCCCATCCAGATTTACTGGACACCAATACGAAAGGCATCCGTAGTAAATGGATATACATGGGATTATCCAGGGTTATGGGATGATGTGAGGGAGGGGGGAACAGGGTTTACCATGCACTGAGAGGGGTAGGAAATCACTCAGAGGGGGGTGTTTTATGAGGGGCAGGGAGACAAGGGCCTGGAAGAGGGTCCGAATATAGGAAACAAACGAATCGACTGAGGAACACGTGTGTTCTGTGATGTACTGGCCATTCAGTATGCCTCATCTGCTGCGTGCCAGACAAGCGTTGTCCATCAACGCCATGTGTTTGCACAGAACAGACGTTGATTGTAGAACAATTGATGTTCTTTGGTTTCATGCAAGGCTACCAATCTCCAACCACACAGGCAGAAACACAGTCAAATGTACATGCGAGGCTGCATTAATCTATACTGCCATCTGTTGGTTTGACCTTGTCAATGTCCCCTCAAATCACACAGCTGGAGTTAAGGATACTTATTTATTGCGTTTAATGAGTTTGCAGCCTGATTATTAACACAGAAGGAATTTTCCGGAACCAAAAACATACCACGACATCAGTACTGTACAACCCTGACCTCTTGTTTGCGTTCAGCATAAACATTCTGTGACCATCAAGTCTGTGCAAAAATCATGACAAGCTTAGCATAAAGACATTGTCAAAGCTAATATGGCTTTTAGCTTGAGCGTCTAAGAGGGACGTAGCATTGTTGGTTAGCATGAAAATATTAGCATTCCCTACAGTAATTCGCTGCATTATCCTTGTGAATTTAATGTGTACAATTATGATCATATCATATAGTAACAGACATTAAGAAAGATACAAAAACAAAACAGGCGTTTTTTTTTAAACAACACAAATTTACAATGTGACAGTTTTAGACAAACTGTCAGATTATTTTATTCAAAGAGAAGCTGCTGTCTTCAGCGATGTGATGGTGTTGACTGGCACTCCTTACCTACACTGTTACAATTCTTATTCTTTGACTTTGTTTACTAAATCAGTGCGTTTCCTTATCACAGTTTTACTCACCACCGCCTTTGGCAAACTGAAGGGATCCTTCTCAATAATAAATGTCAACATAAAAGTTGTTCTTTTGCACGTACATAATTGATCGTGAAATGTGAGGACTGAATGTTAGACAAAGAACCATCTGTAAGGCATACTGATATAACTGAACATAAGATACTGAGGGCTTGGAGCCAAAGAGGTATAAGTGCCATGTTGGGCGAATATGCTTAATATATCTCAAATGAAAGCTCTCAGTTAAATCTCTTGTGCCAAAATAGACTAAAATGATCCATTACTGTTTGTAATTAAAAGAAACCTGCGATGCATAACAGTAAAAAAATAGACCTTGATCTTAGGGTTAGGGTCTCCTGTAAAATCAGATACAACAAATATGCCTGATTTGGTTCCAAGCTCTGATGTGTTCCAGAAGTATCCGTTAGGAGTCCACTGGAGACTGATTATTGACAAGATGAGGGAAGACAGACAGTCTGGGGAAGTCCTTTACAAGATCACGTATCCGTGGAAACGGCCTATCCCTAAAATCCCATAATGCACAGGGCCAGGAGCAGCATGGAAGCCAGGCTGAGAGAGGGCGTGGTCACCGAAGCCTCACCTGGAAGGGTAAACAATAACAACAACAACACCGTTAACAACACAAACAGGATGTTAGCCTTGTTATCTTTCAACACCCAGGCTACAGTCTGGACCAATCACCAATGGACAGGCCTTCGCTCAAGCCCAATCAGAGACGATCGATCTCTCACCCCTGATGCGGATCATCCTGGACGGCCCATCTCCGCCCTCGTAGCGACCTCTGACCTCCAGCTCAAAGTCGCCCACCTGGGGCATGGGGAAGTCCATGAAGTGCCAGCCTGTGATATAGATGGGTCCTGTGATGTAGCCCGTCTTCCTGAACATCACCTGAGCCAGGCAGGGACAACAACAACAACAACAACAAAAACAAACGCATTGTTTTAGTCAAATAAATAAATAAACAAGGTAATAAAAGCTTTCGGAAATCCATTATAGCTTTTAACAGGACCTACTTTGTAGTAGAGAGGGAAGGAGATGTTTCCGAACCAGTCGTACTCGATATGGTCCCACCAGACGTAGAGCCACTTTCCTGTCCAGCTGATGTAGCGCCACACTCTGGGAGCCACACTGGGGGCTACACACACACACACACACACACACCATTATATTTACATCCCAGTATTGTACAAGGGTAGCCTTCTGCTGTTCCTCATGTTTAGTGTTCTTGGCATGCGTCTCTTACGAGGCCTCCTGGTAAACATCTCGCAGTGTTCGCTGGGCGGGCCGAACCCAGCACCGTTGTAAGCCCGCACTTCGATGAGGTAGTGGGAATCTGGACGCATGTTCTCCAGACGCGTGTTGTTGGCGTTCCCAGGAACAAGGATCCGATTGGCTCCTGGCTCTGTGTCGTCATACTTCCTCCAGTACTTCACCTGGGCGACAAGCAGGGGCAGGGTTGGTCAGAACAGCTGTCAATCATAGTGAACCAAACATATAACCCCTCCCTCAAAGATACGTCAATGGCAGACGAGCCTGCCTCAAGTGTTGATGGACGAAGAAGAGATTGTTCTGGAAGGCGTGGCGGGAGAAGCACACCTGGTAACCCTCGATGTACTGGGTGAGGCCTGGGCCCGAATCCACGACAGGCAACCACCAAACCAGAGCTTCTGTAGACGAGACCGGTCTGGAGTACACGTCTGTCGGAGGCTCTGTGGGAACTGGAACGATGAAGGAGAGGTGGAAGAGAGGGAACAAGGAAGGGGGAAAGTGTGAGAGAGAGGGGACCGACTAAGACCTTGTCTATCCCGTGTCAGAACAGTAATGTTTCAGCTAGTCAGTGGTGATCTCACCGTCTCGTGGGTAGTAGATGACTTTGGTCAGACTGTACGGCCCGTCGCCTTTGCTGTTGAAGGACTTGATCTTGACCTGGAACTCCCTGACCTGGAAGTCCTCCTCGGTAATCTCGAAGGAGGGGTCGCGGTGAACATACCGCCTCGTCTCTGGGTCGGAGATGGTCTCGTACCACCAGTCGTAGGCGTCGTGAGGTTTGAAGGCCACCACGTAGCCAAACTTCTTACCTGAGAAGTACCAGGGCTGTATGGGCTGGGGTGACATGGGGAGAGAGGTCAGGAGGTTATCAGTCAATACAGACTTGAGTTTGTTAAAAGGCCACAACATTGTCTAGTACAGTGTGAACATCTTCTAAAGGCCATAATATATCACTAGATAGTGAAAGTGTTGTATGAAGACTATTAAATATTATAGGTGTGTTTTGAATGTCTTTTATTAAGACTATGATCAATGATATATCATAGCCTTAGACACCTACATCCCAGGTTAGGATCAGTTCTCCATCTTTCCCTCCGTAGCCTCCGATGTTTGCAGGAGCCACTACAGGTGCTGAAACAGTGAAGCGAGAGTTAGAACACCCACACACACAATCCATACAAGCCCAATGACACACACACACACACACACACAGCCCCTACCTGCATCCCAGGTCTTGACCTTGATGGAGGGGATGGAGGCCTCTCCATCTCCGTATTCGTTGGTGGCGTAGATCCTGAACTCGTACTCCATCCATGGGTAAAGGTCCGTCACGTCGGCACTCTCTGCAGACCCATCCAAGATGGTGGGAGCTTCACAAAGGTAGAGGAAAGAAAATTCCATTCAAGTCATCTTCTCTTTCCTTTCTGATGTTCAGAGTAAAACCTATGTGTGCTTACTTTGAAAAATATTTTAGTATATAATATATACAGTATAATGACACAGATACATTTTCCAGGTTGAGTAAAGGTACAATAGATTCTTATGACTTTGTCAGTCAGTGTGAGAGCGTCCTCTGGTGGCAGAGAGGTGCACCTACAGGTGCTGGCTGTCCTCCAGTCCTCAAAGTCCAAAGCCCAGAAGTCCCTGGTCTGGACGGTGTAGTAGAGGATGGGGCTGTGGTGGTCAGCTCCCTTACTCCAGGTCAGCTTCACTGACTTGTCCCCGATCTCCTCCACCACCACCACACCTGGGGGGCCTGGGCGCCCTGGGGGGGACAACGGGGTAAGAGCAGATGGAAAAGGGGGGATGCAGTGACCAAAGATTTATCCCGGAGAGAGTAGCAAGGCTGTACTAAAAGGGTATCTGGATATTTTGTAAAGTGGGACTGAGCATGCTTGATACTGACCTATGACCTTGACATCGGCATAAGCAGTGGCATTGTCCACTACAGTCTGGGCGGTGCAGGTGTAACGTCCCTCGAGATTCACCTGGATGTTCAGGATTCTCATATCACCACTGTCTTCCGGACCCTGTGGGAGGGAAGGAGAACTCAAATAAATGCACTTCTCAGTGTCTGTGTGTAATGTGGAGCATGAGGTTTTAGCAGCGTCTATGCTAGCGTCAGGCGAGCCTGTTTACCTCGATGCGTTCAAAGGTAAATCTCTCGGCGTTGAAGTCGATGACGCGATAGTCGATGGCCCAGATGAACGTCACATCCAGCATGGGGTCGTAAGAGGCGGAGCATTGTAGAATCACCTCTCCCCCAACCTCTACCTCTGCATCTTCTGGGGCTACTGTGATACTGGTTGCCTCTGGAAATACAACAGAGGTATAGTCACACACCAAGACAGGACCCCAAATACACACACGCACACACACACCAAGATACGATCTGGAAAGCTCCGGAAACATACACAGGAGCTGTAACTCCCCAGACCTGTGATGGTGAGGGTGCCAGAGCTGTTAGCCTTTCCGCGGTTGTTCTCAGCAAAGCACGTGTACAAGCCCTCGTCGTTCTTTGTGGCATTTAGGATCTCCAGACTCCCGTCGAACAAGATGGAGATCCTGAGGTGGAAAACACATTCAGTACGCAGAAGCCAGAGAGAGAGAGAGGAGTGGTAGCAGAGATCCCTCAGTGGTAGCAGAGATCCCTCAGTGGTAGCAGAGATCCTTCAGTGGTAGCAGAGATCCCTCAGTGGTAGCAGAGATCCCTCAGTGGTAGCAGAGATCCTTCAGTGGTAGCAGAGATCCTTCAGTGGTAGCGATGCTAACCGTGAGTTATTGAAGAGCAGCTCCTTATCCTTTCTCCAGGTGAACTGCGGTCTGGGGGCGGCGCGAGGTTTGCACTCGATCACCACACGCCCATCCCTGGCCCCCAGAAGCTGCCTCCTAACGGGGTTGAACTCGAAGGAAGGCGGGCAGGCTGGGGAGAGGAGAGGGAGAAAAATACATTAAACCTTCCGGTTCAACGACACGCATCCGGAGAGATGAACCAATGGGAGAGCTCGTCTGGCCACACACCCACCAATCACACGCAGCTCTGCGTTGGCGTAGATGGTACCCCAGTAGTTCTCAGCGATGCACTGGTACATCCCTGAGTCGTCAAACGTCAGACTGGAGAACTTCAGCTCGCCTTTACCAATCTGAGACACAGAGACACAACCTGGCAACGTCAACCATGGATCCATGAGGGTGGGTCCACTGTATTAGTCGCGATCCATCCCACCTTTTTACTCTCATTTTCTATACCAGCTATTTGCAACCGTTTCCAATTGCGGCCACCCAACATTATTATTATAATTTTGTAAAATATTTGTAATATTTTTGGTAACATTCCTACCGTGAATCCATCCTTGAGCCAGCGGATGTAAGGGAAGGGCTTGCCCATGGCCACACAGCTCATGGTGTGCTCAGACCCGATGTCCCTTTGGGTGTTGTTAATGGTCTGAGCCCACTCTGGAGCGGCTGTCAATCACAACACAGAGCAGTCAATCACAATACAGAGCTGTCAACCACAACACAGAGCTGTCAACCACAACACAGAGCTGTCAACCACAACACAGAGCTGTCAATCCAAACTCCAGTTCTCTGAAGGTCTACCTGGTTCCCTAACTTGCGTGTTCAGGTTCATGTTAAGAGTGTGGAGGTCTATCTGGTTCCCTAACTTGCATGTTCAGGTTCATGTTAAGAGTGTGGAGGTCTACCTGGTTCCCTAACTTGCGTGTTCAGGTTCATGTTAAGAGTGTGGAGGTCTATCTGGTTCCCTAACTTGCATGTTCAGGTTCATGTTAAGAGTGTGGAGGTCTATCTGGTTCCCTAACTTGCATGTTCAGGTTCATGTTAAGAGTGTGGAGGTCTACCTGGTTCCCTAACTTGCGTGTTCAGGTTCATGTTAAGAGTGTGGTGCTCGGGTGCTTACACTGTACGTAGAGCCAGTTCTGATGCCAGTCTTTGCCTTTGGAGTTGATGGCCTCACACTCGTACTTGCCGGCGTCTTCGTACTGGACGTTGTAGAGATGCAGCAGCGCTCCGGACATGCTGATCTCGTGGCCCGCTGGCAGGTCTGTGGCGCCCACCTTTCTCCACAGGATGTGAGGAATGGGGCTGACAAACCGCAACACAGCAGCAAACAGTGAGGATGCGGACAAGGGGAGCAGCGCTAGAGCGAAGGCCACAACAGCAGCCTGACCGTGTGGTTCGATGGAATACCGTAACACGACCATGTGTGGTTAGGAAGATGACAGCAACAGACCACACATGGCCAGGTGAGAGGTGCCTAAAGTGTGTCTTGACTTACTTGCCAAGAGCAAAGCACTCCAGCGTGATGTTGGAGGCCAGCATGGCTGTGGTGTCAGGAAAGGTCACCCGGAGGTCAGCTGGGAACTTCCTCTCCGTGGGATCTGGAAGTGGGGGAGGGGCAGGCGACGCCCCCAGAGGTCATTTGTGATTCGTTACAGTAAAGTAAACATTGTTTAAGAAACGTGTTTGTTTGATCAGATTGTAACATGGCAGATCCCTAAAACTTTCCCCATGTTAACAGCACATGGTTGTCGTGTGGCAGGGGGGGGTCAGGTACAGCCAGGGACGCACTCACATTCGTCAGCGGAGGGGATGAGGGGGATGAACTTGGAGAAGACGCTCTTGCCGAGGATGGGGCTGGAGACGAAGCAGGAGTAGTTCCCCGCGTCCTGGGCCTCCACCTTGGAGATGTACAGGTTCCCGGTGCTCTGGGACACGAAGCGCCTCCGGTCCGGCTGCAGGAACACCGGGAACTCGTTGTAGATCCACCGGAACGTCACCTCATCTGGGAGAGGAGGAGGAGGAGGAGGAGGAGGTCAGTGGCTTCAGATTCCTTTCTTTCACAAATAAGGCAACGTTGTTTGTAGTTGTGTAGTTAGGGTCTGATTGCTACAGATACCCATCCGAAAACATGATCTTATGAATATAAGGAAGGTGTGGCTAATGTGGGTGCTACTTACATGGCCAACGTTTAGGCGGAGCACACAGCAGTACTGCTCCCTGACCCTCCTTCACCAAAACAGGATCCCTCTCCTCGTCGGGGAACGCTTCCATATCTGCTCAGGGTGTGTGTGTGTGTGTGTGTGTGTGTGTGTGTGTGTGTGTGTGTGTGGGTGTGTGTGTGTGTGGGTGTGGGTGTGTGGGTGTGTGTGTGTGTGTGGGTGTGTGTGTTCGGGTCAGGGTGGGGGGGAGCAGAGTTGATGGTGAAGCATTGCTACATAGGTACTCCAAATTAGCACTCATAAAGCTGTGGTAGAAGGCAATTGCTAATGGTTGTAGTTAATGGGAAACACTTCGAAGAGGCTACTATGGAAAATACACAGACATTCAAACTAGTAACTGAAGTGCCTCTTAGCTAATAGCCGACCAAAGTTACACTCACATCCGAACTTGATCGTGGCCTCTTTGCTGATGATGGTTCCGTAGATGTTCTTGGCCACGCACACGTACGTCCCAGCGTGCTTCTTCTGCTTGGGGTTGGTGATGACCAGGTTTCCCCCCACCAGACTGTAGTGCTCATCAGGCTGCTCCATCAGCTTGATCTCCCACTTGTCGCGGCGCCACCTGCAGGTAGGGAGGAATAGGAGGAGAGAAGAAAGGGAGGAAGAGATGTCCAGAGGGTGACAGCAAAGTAGAAATATAGATTAATAAATATACGTGTGTGTCTGTACGAGTGTGTGTGTGTGTGTGTGTGTCACCTGTATGTAGCTGGAGGGTTGGCTCTTGCTCTACAGTTCATGGAGATCCGTCCATCAGGGGAGTCCTCTGTGTACACGATGTCCAGAGGCTCCTCCTCAAACACAGGGCCGTAGCCCGTCGCATCGTCTGACAGAGAGGAGCAGCACCGTTACCATCAAACTCAGTTATCTGAACACCGGAAGGTCTAAACCACATTAGAGATGCATGAGAGGGAGTGTGTGTAGCTTAGAGCTGCAGGCTGCTCACCTCCGTAGATTCTAGGGTCACCAAATAGCACCGCTCCTGCAGGACAGAGACAGCGATGGGGGGGATTATGTCTTACTTTTAAATAATAAGTGTTCTCTTACACAGCTACAGGCAACAAATAGCAAAATGCTAAGAGAAAATAAGGTGATGTCAATAAGGTGGGTTAAAATTGCTACAGTAAACCTTCATTTCCCCCCCCCGGTTAAGAGACAAAGTGAAGGTACAGTAGAGGTGCTGTGTCACTTACCTGAGAGGGAGAACAAGGAGGACAGAATCAGTAGAACGAGTCCTTTAGACGCCATGACACCTAGTCGCACCCCTCGCACGCCTCAGGAAACCCAACACACCCCTCAGAGCGGTTTACAGATGCACAGACGGCCGGAGAGCCAGCCAGGCTACAGGAGCGTGCACCTCTAGAGAGGAGGCAGGAAGCAGATGACTGATGTTACTGTGGGATGGAGTGTGAGTATCACTATGCTACTCTGGGAGATAAAGGGCTCAGCGCATCCTCGTGGAGGACTGAAGAGGCAGGGGAGGGGAGTCGGCATGTGCGTGCAGGACCGGCCCCTTCGGGGTAGGGTAAGGCTGGCAGGAAGTGGAGTCTTCTGTGCAGGAGGGATGCATTATTTATAACAACATGACTCAGCAGAAAGCATCTAGTATAATCGTGCAGGAGACACACAGGCACACACACACACACACAGGCACACACACACACACACACACACAGAAACACAAGAAACACTGCAGTGCTCAGTGACAGCGGTCCTAGCTGTGATGCGACACATGCTTATACATCAAGTCTTGGATGATACAGTCCAATCAGTCTAGTATTGCTGCATCCGGATAAGAGGGAGAGAGGAAGAGAGAGAGGAAGAGAGAGATGGAGAGGAAGAGGCAGAGCCATATAGTGAGAAATAGAGGGGAAGATAATTCATTTGCTCCAGACACACAACGTCCTTCACACAGCCCCACCCTAGTCCCCTGTCTCTCCTGCCTGGAGACAGACTGGAAGCCTGTCAGACCAGCGGCCTAAGAAGGCACGAACGAGAGGAGGATGGACAGTAACACTGGAGACATGAATATGTGGAGAACACTGAATAAACCAGGCACCAGCTCTTCTCTCCTCCGGCTCCCCTGCTCTCGTCCTGCTCCAGACCCTCCACCCCCCCCCCCCCCCCCCCCCCCCCCCCCCCCCCCCAGCGCCTGCCTCAGGCCTCACATGCTCCTCAGGCAGGCTGACTCAGCAGATATCCCACCCACCAGCAGCAGTATGCTAATCACATGGCAGGGCTACAGCAGGATCTCCAGGACACCTCCAGAACTCTAGAACAGACACACCTGAATCGGCCTGGTGATCAGAAGGTTACTCGTTCGAATCCCAGCCGTGCAAACATGACGTTGTGCCATTGGGCAAGGCACTTCACCCTACTTGCTTCAGGGGGGAATGTCCCTGTACTTGCTGTAAGTCGCTCTGGATAGGAGCGTCTGCTGAATGACCAAATGCATAAAATGCAATGTATATGTACAACTTAATGACTGCTGTCCCCCTGATCTGGTGCGTACGTGCAACGATTGACGGAACGATGAGCCGAAAGGCAACGAATCACCCGCATCTCTCTACGTCTGATCATTCGGAGAACCTGAGTGTTGTCAAGCTCCGCGGGACAGATCCGTGCTCATCTCCCCAGATCTGCTATCCTCCAGCAGGGCTGTAATCTCCCAGAGCTCAGTAGCTCAGTAGCAACCCCCTGCCTGACCACACCAGCATTATCTAGGTCATCAGCTGTATTGCTGTAAGCCCACAGACTAACAGATTGTGTCTTTTCTTTGTGTAAAAAAAAAAAACCTGGAGATACGTATGTGTATGATATCAGCCGTCAGTTAATGGAATGCAAAATAATTATAATAGATTAATCTTGAACTGATGAGTGAATTCCGGAAGCTCCTAACTTCACCCCACCTCTACCTTACGTAGAATTAGAAACGTGACCTTAAATTTGGGGAGGCTCCCCTGTGTGACAATGTTAGGAAAATCACCCACAGCACAGCCACATTGCACCCTTGACGAATTCTCCGGGTTCACCTTGAGTCTAGGCCAAGCTGTCTCAGACAGAAGGGTTGTTTTATAAAAACTCTGATTTGTCATCATTTCAGTCACCTTGAGATGCAGCTCTGGACATGACTGTGGCAGTTTCACAAAGAAGCAAGTCCAAACCGTCCCCCCCCCCCCCCCCCCCCCCCCCCCCCCCCCCCACACCAAAAAAGGCGTCTACTGCCTCTCCAAAGTTGTTGCGCACTTCTGCGGAGATCACTGCAACTGCGGCGCCATCGACACCGGTAGTTCAGTGCCCTGCAATGCGGTACTCCAAAACCGTGCATCCTCAGCTCGCTCTCCCCCCTAGTGCTGTAGATGCCGCAAATGCAACCGAAGAAAGTCAACACTCATAGTGCACATGCTACTGTCTGTGCATAAAACCATGCTACGACGATTTTACCTGTAAACGGATTGTTTCGCGGATTTTCAGCGCATTCTCCCGCATAGGAACACCTGGATCCGAAGCGCGCAGTCCCACCGCCGAGCCCCGTGGAGCGTCCCGTGCCTCGGAACTTTTCTATTGGTTGAGAGACAGTGAGTGGCATGGAGCGCGTGCACGTCACGCGCGGTCGCTATTGGCTCGAGAGGTAGACGGGAGGAGGAGGAGGATGCTTTAGTCAAGCAAAGCTGCAGTTGTTTGAGGCTGATTGAAATCTGTAATCTTTTTCGTCCAATCTAGATAAAACTATAATCGCCTTCCCGCCAATAAATGACTGTCATGGCCCCAAATAAGGATTTTATTTGACGTATTCAAGAAGGTGCATGAAGCCAGTTTATACCCAGTTTATTTCATGTCTTATGCATTTCATATGCTAAAATACGTTCGAAGATTAAACATTTAAAAAACGTAAAACTGTCATCCAGATATGTGAAATGCTCGCATAGGCACGTGAGACACGTTCATGCTGACACGCGCGTTCATAATTCAGAAAATTTAGTATGCTCGTGCATATGAAACGCTCGTGTGAAACACTTTCACATAGTTATATTAAGTGTTATATTAAGTAAGAATGTTTGAGAATGTAAGAGTGAGAGTATTTTCACCATATCCGATTACATTTATATCCGGAAGTAGGCAAAGCGTAGTATAATCGTAAAAAAATCATTTTAAAAAGCAGGGTTCTGTAATATGTTTTGAAGTTGCTTAAGGCAGAAATGTCCTGTCCAGAAATAGAAGTTTATTTTTATTTTTATTGATGGCAATCCGTTCTTGCAATGGATGTCGATGTGCTTTTTGGATCATGTAGGGAGGTGCGGCGTTAGACTGGGGGTGTTGATCAGTTGTTGAGCTCTCTCTCTCTAATACACACACAGGCGAGCAAACACGCACAAATACTCACTAAATCACCGAGTAAATCCACAAATCCAGTGTTGATCTAATCCCTTACAGAGGAGATAGGATGGAGGAGAGTTGGAGGGGTCAGATGGAGACAGGGACTCATCTGGCTGGATGCTTGGAGGAGAACATCCTGGACAAACTGTTCTTGTCAATATAGTTTTGGACACTTGGGCAGTTTTAACCCATGTGAGTTCCACAAAGACAGTGCATTGATCTGGAACAGTCGCTCTTCCTCAGAAGACTAAGGTACAGACGTGAGCGTGACCTGACATAGAAAACCAAAAAACATGAAGACAGAAATGAAATCCTGAAACCAACATTAATTTTATTATTTTTTCCTTTAAAATACAAAATATTTTGCAATATCATAGAGTAAACCATTTGACAGCCTGACATGCTTCTCCAGTAGCTTCAACATAAACCAGAATGTCATACTATATCATTCATTCATTCATTCATTTTTTTCATTCATGATGAATGAATGAATACTATATCATATCATATATTATATCCTATATTCACCAGTCACTACAACATCGTTTCCCAAGTTAAACACTCTTCACCGTGCATGTTCGTCTGTCAGTCCGTCCGTCTGTCAGTCCGTCCGTCTGTCAGTCCGTCCGTCTGTCAGTCCGTCCGTCTGAACTGCACGTCACTTGTTTTAAATACAGAAAGGTGCGAGGAGGATTGTGAGTGACAGGCACCATTCAAGTGAACCAGGGCTAGAAGGGCTGGGATTGGTTCATCGAAACTCCGCCTCTGAGCTAGCACGCTTCCCCCTTGACCAAGCCAGTAAAAACCAAAGATCACAGCAAATCAAATAGTGAAAACTGTAAAGCGGAAACCCCCCCCCCCAATCACCCCACCACCCACAATGCATTGGGGGCTGCCAGGGTCATGGTCAGGACTCTCGGTTCTCTATATTAACCCAGCACATCTACAGTCAGTTCAAGCGATATTTACAAAAAATGACAACAAAATATCTACACACGGAAAAAGCAGGACACACTGGAAACTAAAAACTTGATGCAAGTTATGAAAGACCAAATTGTGGAAATCTGGATTTGTTAAACGCCTCCTTTTCCTTGTGAGACAGCAGAGTGTCGGGGAAGCAGATCAATGGACAGGCCTGTCGTTAATGTAGATAGAGAGCAGTAGAAGACATCATACATACACACGCACATACTTGGACGCACCAAGTCGTTGGGGTACACGTTGAAATTCCGGTTGCTTTCATGAGTTGACAGAAAAACATGAGGACAACATACACATATGTATATAAGGTTTCGATGCAAAAAACGGATGTCACCAGCACGTATACTATTGCCTCTGCAACGAAACAAGCAACAATTTCATTCGGAAGATTAAAAACGAACTTGTTTCAACATTCATTAGCATTCCATTATATATCCTAACCCCATTGGCCTCAGCTTTAAGTGCTACCAGTATGTCCCATACTGATTGGCAGTCAGCCGGTCAGTAGATTGGCAGTAGTTCAGTGATGCTGGTTTGCAGTGAGCAGCTCCTCCTGTGTGTGAGAGGGGAGGAGATGGAGGGAGGAGAGGGGAGGAGATGGAGGGAGGAGAGGGGCGGAGATGGAGGGAGGAGAGGGGAGGAGATGGAGTGAGGAGAGGGGCGGAGATGGATGGAGGAGAGGGCAGGAGATGGAGGGAGGAGAGGGGAGGAGATGGAGGGAGGAGAGGGGAGGAGAGGGATGGAGGAGAGGGGCGGAGATGGAGGGAGGAGAGGGGAGGAGATGGAGGAAGGAGAGGGCAGGAGATGGAGGGAGGAGAGGGGAGGAGATGGAGGAAGGAGAGGGCAGGAGATGGAGGGAGGAGAGGGGAGGAGATGGAGGAAGGAGAGGGCAGGAGATGGAGGGAGGAGAGGGGAGGAGATGGAGGAAGGAGAGGGCAGGAGATGGAGGGAGGAGAGGGGAGGAGATGGAGGGAGGAGAGGGGCATGATTGAACGTGATCAGCTGCTGTTGTTTGGAACCTCAGACCCTAAAGATAGTGGAACAGTTGTAAGGCCTATGTAGAAGCTTCAACAACAACAAAAAAGCCTATAAATCCTATATAGTTTACCTGTCATGAAGAACGCAATGGGAGGTCCTTATGACTGACCTATGAAGCGTCCACATACTGTATAACCAGTTGGGCCTCCTACAGGCATGAAGACGTTTCTGCATTAGAGAGCTGTATGACTGTCTGGAGAGCCTTCATTGTAATAATGATAATTTCAACTCTGTGGCCCATCAGTTGCCTAAGTAGACTATGCAAACTTATGCCTCACAAGAACTAGCGCTAGAACCGGACTGGTTGGTTCTGGTGATGGTAGCAGAATTCAGGAGTAGACCTGGAACACTAGAACTCGAAAACGATAGGAGTCGGTTCTCTGCGAAGGCACTATTAACCATGCTGAGGGGTTCTTGAACGTTCTAGCTGTCTAGATGTCTTGAAACTGGCACCAAAATGTCCACCTCTCTACTTCTCTCTTCCCTCTGTCCATCTCTGTCTCTCTCAGCACACAAGGCAGAAATGCTGTTTGAACTGTGTTAGGTGAAGGTGGATCAGCGGACTGGGGAATAACCTTGACCAGGATTCCCTCTCCAGAGACTGCAGAGAAGGTTGAGGTTACCCTCCCAGATGCTGATCTCGAATCAGATTGAAAATACTCAACGATTGCAGGTTTTGAGGTTCGGTTTAAAAGGACAACTGGTTCCAGGTCAGCGCTGAGGGCTCGTTTCAGTTCTGATTGGTGTTCAGTGCAGCAGAAAACAGGAGTGTGTGTCCGGTGGAGGGGGGAAAGAAACAAAACAATAAGAAACACGGGCCAGAAAACAAGCAGAAGACGAGCAGAAGACAACTCAAACCAGCCCAGCAGAGGACCAGGAACAGACCCAAGCTCTGTCTGGATGTGGAGGGGGGAGGCGGGGGGGAGGGGTTGGGATAGGGGGTGTCGACCTCAATGTGGAGAGCCAGTCCTCCATACCTGCCTCATCTGCTATCTGTCTGTCTGTCTGTCTGTCTGTAGACCAGTTTGAACATTACAGTATATACACTCGCCCCCCCCCCGCCCGGAGAGAGACGTCGAAAATATCATCGCAGCCGCAAGTTTGACCGGGGCAAACCTTCCACCAAGACATGGGGGGGGGGGGGGGGGGGGGGGGGTAGATTTCACCATTAACCATACGGATGAAGCACAGATGACAGACAGAAGATGCTAGAAGGCATAACCAGTTTGTTAGCACCGCTGAGCACCGCGGTGACAGTCTTTGCGACGGTCCAATCAACAGACACTGGTGAAAAGCCATCGCTGTGTTCCAATGAGTGGTAAAGCATCTGTAATTCCATGCAATATACAAGAAGCCGATGAACGGATGACAGGTCTTATATGTGTGGCCGGTGGGGTTGTGTATGTTGAGAAAAAATATATATTCTTTTTATATCTATGTGTACTATATATGTTTGCAAAAAGAGAAAACAGCACAAACGCACACGTGTCCATGTGAGGTGTGTGGGGGAGCAAGCTGATGGGTTTCTTCAGCTCCAGTAGAACGTACGTTCCTCCTCGTTCTCCTTATCGCTTCCTCCTCTCCTCATCTCTCTTCATCTCTCTGTCTCTGACAGTCTACATCCTCGTTCCTAGTCTTCGTCGAATGCAGACGGGCTTGCGTGATGTGTGTGTGTGTGTGTGTGTGTGAGGATGCAAGTTCACAGTGCGATAGGGGGAGGGGCTGGAGCGGGCGGGACAGCGTGGGTGATGAGGGTTGTGACAGTAGCCTTGGTGGCGGTTGGTCACGGTGATGGTTGCCATGGTGACGGTCAACCAGGGGGACGGTCATCACGGCGACAGTCACCGCAACAGTGTTTCACCATCATGGCAGTCGCCGTGGTGACAGGTGGCCATGGCGATGATCACGACGGTGAAAGTCACCATGGTGCGCGTCACCGGAGGTGACTGTGACCATGGTGACGGTCGCCATCGCGTCGGATACGGTCGTCACGGCCCCGTGATCACCGCGGCGACGACTAGACGAAGGAGTTGCTGGCGTTGATGGGCGAGGGGGCTTCGGAGCTCTCGTTCCCTTCGTGAGTGTCCTTCTCCTTCCTGCCGCTGTACTGGCCAATGAAGGAGCCGTCCTCGTTGAACTGGCCGTCCCCGCCCTCGCCATAGTCCACCAGGCTGTCGTCACTCTCGTCACGGCGTACCGTCCCGTTCGACGGCGTCCGGCTGCCCTTCAGAGGCTTGTGGTCCTCTGTGTCACTGCGGGGGGACAGGCAGGACAGGAGGTTACCAGACGGGCCAGGGGACGTCCTGAGGAGCAGCAGCCAGCCAGCCAGCAGACCAGCCGACCAGCCAACTAGCCGACCAGCAGACCAGCCGACCAGCAGACCAGCCGACCAGCCAACTAGCCGACCAGCCAACTAGCCGACCAGCCAACTAGCCGACCAGCAGACCAGCCGACCAGCAGACCAGCCGACCAGCCAACTAGCCGACCAGCCGACCAGCAGACCAGCCGACCAGCCAACTAGCCGACCAGCAGACCAGCCGACCAGCAGACCAGCCGACCAGCAGACCAGCCGACCAGCCAACTAGCCGACCAGCCAACTAGCCGACCAGCCAACTAGCCGACCAGCAGACCAGCCGACCAGCAGACCAGCCGACCAGCCGACCAGCCAACTAGCCGACCAGCCAACTAGCCGACCAGCCGACCAGCAGACCAGCAGACCAGCAGACCAGCAGACCAGCAGACCAGACCAGCAGACCAGCAGACCAGACCAGACCAGCAGACCAGCAGACCAGACCAGCAGACCAGCACCTGCTCCACAGGACTGTAGCTTCACAACACGTGCTGTTCGGTCTGTCAGCAAACATGTTAAGACGCACTAGAGAGAAGCTAGGGTCAGACAGGAGGCTCTCTATGGCTCGACGCATGCAACTCAGGGTTAGGGGGGGATCGGTTCAAAATGCAGATACTGTCAGGTTTCACCCAACAGGGGGCATTGCAACCTGCAGGACATGTTCTGTAATATTGTACGTCCCAGAACCGGGAACCAAGATGAACTACGGGCATCCAACCGAATGCTGGTGGCGTATGCATGTGTCTCAAAAGGAGACAACAGGGGAGGCCGTACAGGCGAAGCCAGACAGACGCAGGTAGTTGGTAGCTAGTCTTGATGAAAGCTAGGGTTAACCACTGGTTATGGTGGTGGTGGGCTAACTAAGAAGTTAGCGGTGAGTTAACTGACATGTCAGTGCTGGTTTCTCCAGGCCCCTCCTGTCTTTAGGAGCAGTCCTCACGGCAGACAGACACACAGCCCTGCGGCAGAGGTTGTGTATTAAATGCATGCCAGGCTAGCAGGACCCAGCTTACCTTTCCGTGGACCTAAAGTTCCCCACACACAGAGAGACACCAGATGGAGGTACACACACGAGAGACAGTGGATGAGACAGAGACAGAGAGGCTAAACCTGGAAACCCACTGCTACAACACGGTAGTACAATCAGTACATTCCCCCCCCACCCCCATTCGAAAACAGAACACATAAAGATCAAGCCGTGTGGAAACCTTCGCGACTAATGCGTGATGCGCTCGGAAAATAAAGTATTCGTTAGAAGGTTCTATTGTTAGATTCTATTCTGAGAGCCCCTTTTAACGTCACATGATCATTGCTCTCTAGCGACCACCTCCTTCTCCCTCTGACGGGTCCCAGTTTCGTGAGGGCGCCCCACGGTGGTGAGGACTGGTACACGCAAGATGGGAATGATTTCACTGTAGAACAGGATTGCATGCAAATGGACACTGAGCCACAGAATCAAAACGCTTGATATCGTACTAAAGACAGACAACATACTGGACAGTGGGGGAAATACGTCGGCTCACGAAAGGAACGAAGACGATTTCTTATCGTTTTCTTTTCATATTCTGGTTTAACCCACCTAGGTGCCTTTACTGTCTGTTCCTTGTTTGTAGTACCGTCCCGGTTGTGCGTTTGTGTGTTTGTGTTACTCTCTGTCTCTCACCTATACTCCCCGAATGTCCCGTCATCTTCCTTCATAGGGTGGATCTCCAGGTCCTGGTGAGCATCTTCTTTATCTTTCACTGTGAGGGAGACAAGGACAGCTGTAAGACTGGGGCGCTGAAACACCTATTATACTAGGTTATCCTGTGTGTGTGTGTGGATGTGTGTGTGTATGTGTGTGTGTGTGTGTGTGTGTATCTCTGCTTCTTACCTGGGTATTTCCCTCCCTTGTTCCTTTTGATGAAGCAGACTATCAAAAGGACCAGGATGAGAAGAGCGATGCCACACATCAGGCCAATAAACCAGCCCTGGGTCGCGATGTCCACCTGTCTGCTGGCTATGGCTAAACACACACACACACACACACACACACACACACAGGGAGGAAGAGCAAAAACCATAGTTCAATGTGTTATCATGGCCTCCTTGTTGGAAGCCCAGGGTTCCTGATTGTGATAGCATTCCATGCTATATCGAACCTGCAGCAACAGGAAACCTGTTAGCACAGTAAACATACATGACATGCAGTGACAAATAACCACTAATGCACTCCTGCAATGAGATTCACCTACAGAAACGGGATGGAAAACGAACAAAAATCTAACGAAGGATGGATTTTGATGAGTCATGCTTGTACTGACCAAGACACTGGACACCACGAATGGTTGAGACTACAAAACGATGAATATAAACAAACAAAAGGAATGGAGGGTGATGCGTGAGAACTACAAATACCATCTATACAGAGGCATGCTGCTGCGCTGCCTCACCTGGTATGGTTATCCTGTGCTCGTCAGTGCTATGAACGCTGGCCCCAGACTGGTCTCTAGCTACCACCCGCACTCTATATGAGATCCCGGGCTTTAAACCTTTAATCTGATGGCTGTGGGAGCCGTTAACAAACTCTTTTCTCCACTCTTCTTCACCTGGAAAAGAGGGGAGGAGGGGTGGAGGGGAGGAGGGGTGGAGGGGAGTGAGGGGGGGGAGGAGAGGAGGAGAGGACAGCCTGATCATGGGAGGATGGTAGGTCTATGAATGTTCGCAGCATAGAAAATCTCCAACCCGCTCAAAGATGATGGTCAAGTTAAAATGGGGATTTTCTAATGGGAATTTAACAGTATCTTTAGTAATTCAGAGACTATTGCTGAGCATGCAGGTGGCTGGTCAGGGAAGTGATTGTATTTTACGGATGCTTACTGTTCTCTACTATATATTCCACAAACACATTCTTTTCTGATCCCGAGAACTCCCAACTGATGCCTGCTCCGTCCTCTGTGACTGTGGTGTTAACGTTGCCGAATGTCGGGCCTTTAGGTGGCGCTGGCCACAGAGAGAACACACACACACACACGGACACACACATACACAGTCAGCTAGTCAGCCACAACAGTGTGAGTACATACAGCCGTTATAGCTAGACACTCCAATGAACTCCAATCCAGATTATACTGTGAATAAATCATCTAATATCAAAACAAGATGTGCAGATCTCCATCCCGATACAAGGCTGCTTCTTGTTGTTGTTTATCTGTCTGCTGAGGTGGTTTTTTGTTACAGGCTCTGGCTTGTATTCTTTTTTTCTCCTCGAAATCTATTTGTGTTTTTCCCATTTCAGAAGGCTTGTGCGCCAATAAATTTACTTTGTCGTGTTGCCTCGGTGGGCACTGTCCTGCCAAAGTATTCTGAATCTGAATAACTACGGTGCAGATGTATGTAGATCATAACGGTTTCATTTGATTCCCACATGGACTGATCTGAATCAACGTAATGTTTGTCTATACACAGATGTCAAACTCCAGTCCTGGAGGGCCGCTTGTCCTGACAGTTCTAGATGTTTCCCTGCTCCAGCACACCTCCACAGAGCTTGATAACGACCCTTCATTAGAATCAGGTGTGCTGGAGCAGGGAAACATCTAGAACCTTCAGGACAGTGGCCCTGGATGGCCAATCAACCATTTCCTTTCCGTCGCAGAAAGCGTTTAAAAAGTGTTTTTTTTTTAAGACACGCTGCTTGGTCTTGCAAAGCTTGGACAAACATTAAACGTGCAGCAAGAGAGAGACAATAGGGGAGAGAGGGAGGGAGGGAGAGAGGGAGGGAGAGAGAGAGGGGGAGAGAGAGGGGGGGGAGGCAGGGAGTGTTTGTACCCTTGCGTGTTGGGGAAAGTGAAGGCTGAGTGATGGGTGAGGTTGGGTGGGGGGGCTCTGTGACATCTGAAAGAACACGAAGAAGAGTGAAGCACCGCACACCAACAAACGCTCCATCCTTAACGACAAGACACAGTGCAGGGCGGGAGAACGGTTCAGAAGCGTGCAGTTTATGAGCTCTGATCTTCAGCCGGTGTGGCACTCCCCCACCCCACAGACACCCATCCCACTGATCGGTGAATCACAACAGGACAGAAGACATTGTGGTGCTGCTAGTACAGTCTAGAGGGAACATCATGCAGTCAAGCTTTAGTAGATGAGGTGGAGGGTTTGGGTCTATATGACTAGTCTAGATATTCATGGTTTCTGTTCTAATGTAACACATACTGTATTCTTGACATTTAAGATGCCACGTGAAACCATTAACATTCAGACAGCCAATCGTAAGGCACTGCTAAAGCTAGAATAGCGTGAAGGTCCTATGATGTAGGCTTCTGCTCAGCTGAAGCTAGCGTAGCTTTCAGCTAACTGCTAGCGTAGCCTACGGCTAACTGCTAGTGTTGCCTAATGGGAGGCACATGCAGGAAGCGCTAGGCAAACTAGCGATGGCGCGAAAAGCCGCTCTGTCTAAAGGGGGCTAAGGATATCGTCCGCTAAAGAGGAAACATGCAGCGGCTCCTTGTTTTACCTTTCCCTCCACCTAGCGAGGGCTGCTGGATTAAAGCTTCAGAAAGGAGGAGAAGAGGAACAGAGAGGAAGGCAAGAACAGAGAACGTAAAAGACCTAGAAGTTGGCAAATACTTACTGCAGCCTACTTTATACTAAACGAATTGCATCCATCTTTTACGGTGCTATCAGTATTCTTCAGACGCCTAACTAACTGTGCGTCTATGATCGGTGTTCGGTGTGTATGAACCTCTCACCTTCGTCCATGATGACCGTCTCCTCGATGACGGGGGGGCCAGAACCTTTGATGGTCTGAGCGTTGAAGAAGAACTTGTAGCGGGTGCTGTACTTCAGGTTCGACAGCGTGGTGAACGTCTCGTTGGGCTGGAACACCAACTGTTCCACTGGACCCAGCTCGCTCGTGTTGTTAACTGGAGGGAGAGAAAGGGGAAGGGCCTTATTAGGAAGTCCACCAGAGAGACATCGTCAAGGGAACGCCCGTAAGACCATGATGCATCTGTGGAGGAGCTCACCTGGCTGGTATTTGAGGGTGTAGCCGGTGAGGCGGCCATTGTTGTCCTTAGGAGGGCCCCACTCCAGCATCAGAGAGTCCACTTTGGGGTTCCTGATCTTAAGGTAAGAAGGAGGTCCGGGGACTGGAAAAGAAGAAATTATCCCTTATTAGTCCCACAGTGGGGAAATTTCACAGGCGCTCACATATTCAATGCATTGGCCAGGATTGGCCACCGGGACTGAAACCCAGGCCTTCTGCACATGATAGGCAAGAATCCTACCCCTGAACCACCAGTGCTGCCCAAAAGAACAAAACACACGCCCACAATAGTATAGACATCAACTAAATGCCGTTGATTCTGAATACCGATTCCAGATCCAGACTCAACCTGACTTCCTGTATCCCGAACTCGACCTGACTTCCTGACTCACCTCCCTCTGGCGTCTCGAAGGTCTGATTGGGGCTGGCGGGCCCCTCCCCCTTCCCGTTCATCACCCTGACAGAGAGGCTGTAGAGGCTGTAGGGTTGCAGGCCGGGAAGACGGCCCTCGCTCCGGTTCCCACTGAACAACAACACCTGCTGCGTTTTCCCCCCTGCCTCCTGCTCCGCATGGAGGCTACGCTCCCGCCAATAATACACCTGAGACACACACACACACACACACACACTCTTACTACAGGCACTACACAGTTTCCTCATGATGACCTTGATTTAACAGCATAGATGTGTTAGTGGTAACCATGAGTCCCAGGACAGTACCTTGTATCCGTGCAGTCGGCCCCTGACAGACAAGGGGGATACGGGGTTCCAGTGGACCTCCACCAGGGTTCCGTTCTGGATCTGCACCTCCACACTCCCTGGGGCTGTCAGGGGCACTGGGGAGGGGGGAGGGGGGGGGGGGGGGGGGGGGGGGAAGGGCGCAGAGAGGCAGTGTTTGTCACCAACACACACACACACATTCTCTCACACACACAAGACATCTCCATGGTGCCCACATTCAGGTACCCAGCCCTGACCCCCCCCCCCCCCCCCCCCCCCCCCCTCAGTACTCACAGTCCTCTCCGGAATATCCCAGAACCACCGGGGGTTCCGGGGCCTCTCCGTTGTCGTTGACCGCTTGAACTCTGACCTCGTAGGGGACAAACGTGGGCGTGCCCGACACCACAAACTGGGACACGTTCTGAACCGTCTCAGAAGCCCATTCCTGGTCCACGCCCTGCTGCCTCCACTGGACCTTATACATCAGGCCGGGCCCATTAGCCTCCAGACCTGATAGCTTCTGCAAAGGGAGGTTTGATAACTGGATAACAGATACCAGGCTAACAGGCTAAAAACAGTCTCCCCAGTCACAGCTATGCAACCAAGGAGATCCTCACAAAGATGAAGGATATGTCTATGATCCTCGAGAGCCACAGTCCTGAGTGTTTTAGATGTTTCCTTGCTCCAGCACACCTGATTCTAATGAACGGGTTGTTCTGAGGCTTCCACAGAGCTTGATAACAAGCCATTCGTTAGAATCAGGTGTGCCGGAGCAGGGAAACATCTTAAACCTTCAGGACTGTGGCCCTCCGAGGACCAGGTTTACCCACCCCTGGTGAATGAGGTTCCCAGCGTACCTTCCAGGAGATGACCAGGTTGTCGTGTTCAGTCCCCGCAGCGTGAACCTCTGATGGGTTAACCTCTGGAGCTGAGGGAGAAAGAGAGACAAGATGGAGTCAAAATACAGGAAGGATGATTGACAACGGCTGGCTAACCGGGTAACCCAACCCGGTGCTGTCCTGTCTAGTGATCCTGTACCTGCAGGGTTGGTTCTGTACTGACGGGAGGGCTCGCTGGGCAGGCTGAGGCCCACAGCGTTCTGGGCCAGCACCCGGAAGGCGTACCAGACGTAGGGGGAGAGGTTCAGCTGAGCTGTGGTCCTGTCACCATCCACCTCAGACAGGTTGGTCCAAACCCCTGGATCGTGGAGAAGATCCTCATACTGGATCAGGAACTCTGGAGATGCAGGAAGGAGAAAGTCACATTCCTGAGGTCAGACATCCATCTGGTACTCCAGGCAGTATGATCGCACAATTTAGGATATGGGATAATGGATTAACACGGTGATTGGGTGTGCTATAATGAGCTGTGGACCAGTTCGCTACGCTACAGCGGCTTATGGCAGGCCACTGTAGTTACTACCAGAAGACACCAGTAGATGGCAGCAGTCACAAGCAGACTGCAGTGGACACCAGCAGGCTGGACGTACTCTGAGTGGGGCTGTTGTGTTCATCTCCGGGGGTCCAGGTCAGCTGAACGCTGCGGTCTCTCTGCTCTGTCAGCTCCAGCTCCGAGGGAGGATCCGGTTGCTCTGAAAACAGCAACACCGGGTCAGAACCAGCCACCCTGTCTGCTGAGAGCAGTGGTCCCAAACCCTGGTCCCCCACAGCCGCAGTCCTGAATGTTTTCAGATGTTTCCCTGCTCCAGCACACCTGATTCTAATGATGAGGCTTCTGTAGAGCTTTGTAGTGATCTTTTCATTTGAATCAGGTGTGCTGGAGCAGGGAAACATCTGAAAACATTCAGGACTGTGGCTCTTAAAGACCAGGGTTTGGGACCACTGGTCTAGAGCCAATCTCCTCAGCCATACTTGAACATGTGGGTGACAGGGTATCTCAACGGTCCAAATCACAGAAAATAAAGTAAAAAATGAAAACAAGTACGTTAAGAAAATGATATTCAGCAGTCATTCCACTGGGAGAAAAGGTCTAACATAATTTCCACTGAAGATGAGGGTCAAAGTTCATTCAGGATAGGGTTGGCGATGATGATGATGAGGATGATGATGATGCTAAGCTAAAGTTGCTAATGTTGTTTACCGTAGACGATCGGCGGAGGGGGCGTGGGCTCTGAGCGAGCCAGCGCAGCAGGAAGGGGAGGAGTTAGTTAAGAAATCAGAGACAGAGCAAGTTTATCAGACGTCCGCTGGAACACGGATCAAGTTCACTCCGAGAGACGAGTTCTACAGGATTGTCTGACGCGGTTTACGGAGATCAGAGTCTCCGTTCTGTAACTACGAAGATGTTTGCAGAGATAGGGCATTCAGTGAGACCACTCAACGGGTAACTCACACTGGTTTACACCACAAAGGAAAGGCCCCGGTGCCAAACAGAGAGAAGACTAGAGAGCAGAGCAGGAAAGGTGCACGATAGCGTACCGATGACTGTTAGCATGGCGCTAGCAGAGTCCTGGTCCAGAGATGTGTTCCTGATGCAGGTGTAGGTGCCCTCATCCTCATCTCTGACGTCTCTGATGGTCAGGCTGTCTGCCTCCAGCACAAACCTGGACACACAACCACAGTCAGGGAGAGCCAGGAAAACATAGTACTGATGATCATGATATACATGCAGAACAGTCATATACCACAAAACCTGTGTGTGTGTTTGAGTGGATATGCGTGTGTGTGTGTTTGTTTGTTTGTAGGGATATACATGTGTGTGTGTGTGGGGATCTATGTGTGTGTGTGTGTGTGTGTGTGTAGGGATATACATATGTGGTGTGTGGGGATCTATGTATATGTGTGTGTGTGTGTGTGTAGTGTGTGTGTGTAGTGTGTGTGTGTGTGTGTATTGTGTGTGTGTGTGTGTGTGTGTGTACCTTTCATTGGCCGGCAGCTGTCTGTTGTCCTTCAGCCAGGTCATGGTCGGCACCAGGCTGGGGTCGTGCTTCACCTTACACTCAAACACAGCCACCCTGTTCCTCTCCACCACCTTGTACTCCGGCTGCCTCAGGATCCGGGTCGGCTCTGCAGGAGGGGGGAGAGAAGACCACCAGCACCATAACCGCTCAGCCCCATAACCGCTCAGCACCATAACCGCTCAGCCCCATAACCGCTCAGCACCATAACCGCTCAGCACCATAACCACCAGCACCATAACCGCTCAGCACCATAACCGCTCAGCACCATAACCGCTCAGCACCATAACCACCAGCACCATAACCACTCAGCACATTCTCAGCCAGGAAACCCATCGGGATGGGACGTGGTTCTGACCCGGCCCGTGGCTCACCTTTGACCTCCAGGTAGACGTGGTTCTCCTTGGTGCCCAGGTTGTTGGTGGCGATGCAGGTGTACTTCCCGCTGTTCAGCGGCTGAGCTCCGTGGATCTCCAACGTTCCGTTCTCGTGGATGATGTACGGGTCGTCGTTCAGAATGCTGGTCTGGCTGCCCTTGAACCTGGACACGGCCAATCAATCAATCAATCAATCATAGTTCAGCTTCTAATAGATCTATGGGGGGAGTCAGGTGGCTCAGTGGTTAAGGCGGAGGGCTAGCGATCGGAAAGGTTGCGAGTTCAATTCCCGGCTAAGGCAACATGGCGTTGTGTCCTTGGGCAAGGCACTTCTCCCTTACTTGCCTCAAGGGGGAATGTCCCTGTACTTGATGTAAGTCACTCTGGATAAGAGTGTCTGATAAATTATCAAATGTAAAATGCAAATCTATGTGATTCACTAAAGTAATACTACAGTACTACAGCAGTACTATTTCACTAAAGTAATACTACAGTACTACAGCAGTACTATTTCACTAAAGTAATACTACAGTCCTACAGCAGCACTATTTCACTAAAGTAATACTACAGTACTACAGCAGTACTATTTCAGTATCGTTAAAGTGCTTCTCCTTTATTGGCTACACCAGCGGTTCTTAACCTTGTCGGAGGTTCTGAATCCCACAAGTTTCATGTGCACATTCACCGAATCCTTCT
>CM059335.1:158548-163548 GCA_030340685.1 Protosalanx chinensis | reverse complement strand
CACTGATGGTGGTTGTTAAACCGTATAGCCCCACAGTGGGATGCTGTTACGATACTTACGATCGAGAGGAACTTCCAGCGCTGAGGTCAGGTGACCCAGCAGCACCACCAGCAGCACGGCTCCACCGACGAGCGCCCACTTCCTCTTCCTGTCCCGGGCCATGGTCCGACACGCTCTGAAGTTCTGAAGCCTCCCTCCTCCTGGGGCGTCAACACAAAGGATCCTCCTCTCTCCACGATCAGCCCAGTCTGAGAGGGGGAGAGGGGGGCGGGAGAGGGAGGGAAGAAGGGAGGGAGAGGAGAGACAAGGGGGAAGGGAGGGAGAGAGAGAGGGAGGGAGATGGAGGGGAGAGAGAGGGACTTATTACAGCGGATTCTTAAATCGGTCTATTCTGGCTTCTTAAATCGGTCTGCGCCCCATTCCAGTCTAAAGCCATCAGCTTGGCCCAGACCCCCCACAACCATCCTCTGCGAGCAGAACCTTTGGACAGCTGTCAGCAAGCTCCCCCTATTACAAGCTTTCTGTTCTCTGGTGACTTCTCAATGTAATGATCATAGACGATGTGACTGGAGATGCGTGTTTAGGCAGAAGATCGTCAGAGGATGGAACACAACATCACTAGGATTCACCCTGAAGGCACTGTGAGAGCGTCTCAGGAGATCCAGGGCCCGGATGATTGGCTGGGAACAGGGAGCGTGTGCTCCCAGCCGTGACATTACAGCCGCTGTGGTTAGTGATAGTGGTCCTGACAGCCCCCCTGCCTGACTGCCTGCCAGCCTCCCTGCCTGACTGGCTGTCTACCTGGCTGCCTCCCTCCCTGTCTGCCTCCCTCCCCCTGCCTCCCTCCCTCCCTGTCTGCCTCCCTGCCTGCCTGACTGGCTGTCTGCCTCCCTGTCTGCCTCCCTCCCTCCCTGCCTCCCTCCCTCCCTCCCTCCCTGCCTCCCTCCCTGCCTCCCTCCTCCCTCCCCTCCCTCCTCCCTCCCTCCCTCCCTGCCTCCCTCCCTGCCTCCCTCCCTGCCTCCCTCCCTGCCTCCCTCCCCTCCCTGCCTCCCTCCCTCCCTCCCTCCCTGCCTCCCTCCCTCCCTCCCTCCCTGCCTCCCCTCCCTGCCTCCCTCCCTCCCTGCCTCCCTCCCTCCCTCCTCCTGCCTCCCTCCCTCCCTCCCTCCCTGCCTGACTGGCTGCCATACGGAGCACAGCACATATGGATGAGTTGCACAAAGAAAAACACACACACATACACACACACACACACACTCACCATCTCTAGTCACCAAGAAGATACCATCACCCTGGATGTCATCTTCCTCTCAGAGTGTGTGCATTGTTCACAGTCATGTGATAGGACTGCTATACGAACACCAGATTGCAGCCTTGCAGGTGAAGGTATTATCAATCAAGTTTGACAGGACAAAATACAGACCAAACAATAGTCTCTTAGATGGGGGTCGTAAGGTGGTCTTTTATTGGAATAACAGTGATCCACACACACACCACACACACACACACACACACGCAAGTAATTCTGCAATGGTGTCAGTGCTTCTGGCTGTTGCCAAGGAGACAGTGTATGTCCTCATGAGGGGCAGTAGAAGCAGTAGTCTCTCTCTGAATGGACCTGTCAATCACACCCCTGCACACAGAGAACGCCACAGTTGCTAGGACTGGAAGTTGCTGCCTGTTCTAAACTCAGACTTGCCAGACAGTGGACCCCACACCAGCGGACCCCCACACCAGCGGACCCCCACACCAGCGGACCCCCACACCAGCGGACCCCCACACCAGCGGACCCCCACACCAGCGGACCCCACAACTCTAACCTTGTGTTAGCCTGAAGAACCGAAGCCTTCCAGGAGACCACCTGTGCCAGGATGCAGGATTCAAACCCGGGTCTCGATGACACAGACCACATGCTGAATATCCTGTTGATTCCTGTCCTGAACATTAACATAGTTAGGGTCAGGTCTGTACCGCATCACAGGGGTTATAAACAGGAAGCTGTCATAGCGACAGACAGGAAGGATGACCAGGGTGAGGAGAGCTGCCTGAAAGTCGATGGAAGTCGAACGAGACGCGAGAGGAAATCGACCCCAACGATGAATCGGCCCAACTGACCGACTCTGTGTAACAGGAAACAGGCCACATTCTCCAACTGAGGATCTAAGTTCCAGACACAATGCTGGGTAGGGTTCCACCTTCACACCCAGGGTACAGAGAGACCGTCCGAGAAAGGAAACCAGCTATTGGTGTGCAGCTTGAAATTTACATTTATTCATTCAGCAGACGCTTTTATCCAAAGCGATTTACAGTAAGTACAGGGACATTCTCCCTGAGGCAAGTAGGGTGAAGTGCCTTGCCCAAGGACACAACGTCATATAGCCACAGCCGGGGCTCGATCTCACAACCTTCCGATCATGAGGCCAACACCTTAACTGTTGAGCCATCTGACCCCCTCGCACAAGAAATTGTTATGTTTTGTGGAGCACATTCGATAATGAGACAATATGGGACAGTTACACTGATCTTTCCATAGGTGTGGAGGGAGTGTTAGTGCCTGAGGATGCTGGGTGAATGTGAGATCCAGCTGATGGGATGTTTCTGTTTCTCTGTCCCCAAACGCTGGCTGTCCATGCAGCCTCAGGTTAGACCAGCACCCCTGACTGGGCTGGAGCCCAGGACAAACTAGCTACCTCAGCCCCTTTCACTGTCTCTCTCACTCTCTCTGTCTCTCTCTCTCTGTCCCTCTCTCTCTATCTCACACACACACACACACACACACGCTGGTGCACTCACACATACACATCACACACACTCCGGGACACGCACAGGAAGCCACACACAGGAACACACGCACGCCATTCACCACATCGGTGAATCATCGCAGCTTTGTCCCAGAATCCCCCGATCCTGACTCTTTCTTTCTCTCTGTCCATCCACGGGCTTTAGGAAGTGCTGATGGTCAGCACACACACACACATCACGCATCGCACACACACACACAAGCGCGCCAATCATCGTCACCCTTGAACCCATTGTAGCGGTGTGTTGTTTACTGTGGGGTTCTGCTGAAACTGCAGGGGGGTTTGGGGGTGGGGGGTCCTGGACCTGCCCCGCCACAGTCCTGTCTGTCTGCTGAGACCAGGAGGACAAGCTGGGCACAACACACTAGCTGTTCACTGAGGGCCACTCAGAAACAGAGATACAGACAGACAGGCAGGCAGGCAGACAGAGGCAGGCAGGCAGGCAGGCAGGCAGGCAGACAGACAGACAGAGGCAGGCAGGCAGGCAGGCAGACAGACAGACAGAGGCAGGCAGGCAGGCAGGCAGGCAGGCAGACAGACAGACAGAGGCAGGCAGGCAGGCAGACAGACAGACAGAGGCAGGCAGGCAGGCAGACAGACAGGCAGAGGCAGGCAGGCAGGCAGACAGACAGACAGAGGCAGGCAGGCAGGCAGACAGACAGGCAGGAGGCAGACAGACAGAGGCAGGCAGGCAGACAGACAGGCAGAGGCAGGCAGGCAGACAGACAGGCAGAGGCAGGCAGACAGACAGGCAGAGGCAGGCAGGCAGACAGACAGGCAGAGGCAGGCAGACAGACAGCAGGCTGGCAGACAAGATGTCTTCAGTATTGACTCTGTGTTTTCTTTTCTCTAGGTGAAGGAGACTTGCCTTTAGCCTGAGGAGCCTGAGCACACAGACAGAACAATGGGATATACAATACAGAGAGAGACCGCTCTGATAGCGTGGGAAACAGGGAGGGGCTTACAGTCACACCCTCCCAATATCTATGTCCCACTTTGGTGGTTTGTGTGTGTGTGTGTGTGTGTATCTGTGGATTGTGTGCAAGTGCGTGAGTGTTTATGGGTGCGCGTGTACGGAAGTGGGATTGTGCGTACGTGTGTGTGTGTGCGTGTGGAAGTGTTTGGTGTGTGTCCACCTGTCTCTAGTCATTTCATCACTGGGCCACTGGGCTCAGCGAGGCAGTGGTCCTGCTGGCCGGATCCATACTTTGTGTGTGTGTGTGCGTGTGCGTCACGTTGCGTTAATGGAGGGGGAAACCGATGGAGGCTTAGAGCAGCGAGGGATCACGTGATCTCCCAGCATCCCCTGCACTCCCGCACGACCGCCGTCACGGCAACGGCCTGGGTCGGGTCGGCCCCATCAGGTTCACGTCAGGGTCGGGGTGTTTTGTTAAAATCGTCACCCCCCCCGCCCCCCCCCCCCCCCCCCCCACCCCCCCCCCACCCCCCTCCAGAACAGGCAGGTCGCACAAGCAGCTTAACAACACACTCACACATCCCCCCCCCCCCCTCCCCCCCCCCCCTCCCCCCCCCCCCCCCGACACGTGAGCGAAAACGCACATCTCTCCTGGAATACATCTGTCGACAACATGCTCCGATTTTGAAGAAACCTCTCTGCTTTTCTCCAGCGTGTTCTCACAGCCCTGTGCTGCAGCTGAGGGAGCTGGGAGGTTGTGACCAGGAACCCAGCCTCGCCGAGTGACTGAGGGGCTTAACGGTGACATGAGTTGCGGTGATGCCATGACCCACACCCCCCCACACCCCCCCACACCCTCCCACAGTGACCTTCACCAGTACCCAATCAGGCCTTTATGGCCGGTGTAATGGCAAGCTAAATGTCTGTGACGCGTTGCCAAAGGTCCTGTCCCCGATCTAAACGACATACCTGCTATCGTTACCTTCTTCCTTACAAAGTGCGGTGAGGATGGAGGGGGGGGTGGAGGGAGGGGTGGAGGGAGGGGTGGAGGGAGGGGTTGGATCAAGATGAGGGGAGGACAGGGTAGAGGTGTGTGGAGGATGGGATGGAGGAGAGCAGGGAGGGCAGGGGGGGGGAGGGGAGGGGGGTGAGAGCTGGCATCCTCGTGTGCCGTCCTCCGCCCCATCTGTTCACCCTTCAGGATTACTCACCGAGGGGAGAGGAGAGGAGGGGAGGGGATGAGAGGAGAAGCCAGGAGAGGAGAGGGGAGGAGAGGAGAGGGGAGG
>CM059335.1:123135-158048 GCA_030340685.1 Protosalanx chinensis | reverse complement strand
CGGACGGCCCTAACAAAGGGCCCCGGACCCCGTACTCCCGAAGTACCCCCCACAGGACACCACGAGGGACACAGTCGAATGCCTTCTCCAGATCCACAAAACACATGTAGACTGGTTGGGCAAACTCCCATGAACCCTCGAGCACCCGGTAGAGGGTGTAGAGCTGGTCCAGTGTTCCGCGGCCAGGACGAAAACGACACTGCTCCTCCCTGGATCCGAGGTTCGACTATTGGCCGGATTCTCCTCTCCAGTACCCTGGCGTAGACCTTACCGGGGAGGCTGAGGAGTGTGATTCCTCTGTAATTGGAACACATCCTCCGGTCCCCCTTCTTAAATAGGGGAACCACCACCCCGGTCTGCCAATCCATAGGCACTGTTCCAGACCGCCACGCGATGCTGCAGAGGCGTGTCAACCAGGACAGTCCCACAACATCCAGAGACTTCAGGTACTCAGGACGGATCTCGTCCACCCCCGGAGCCCTGCCACCAAGGAGCCCATCGACTACCTCAGTGACTTCAGCCCGGGTGATAGGCGGGTCCGCCCCGAAGTCCCCAGTCTCTGCTTTCTCCTCGGAAGACGTGACGGCAGGATTGAGGAGATCCTCAAAGTATTCCTTCCACCGTCCGACAACATCCCCAGTCGACGTCAACAGCTCCCCACCCGCACCGTAAACAGTGTTGGTGAAGCACTGCTTCCCCTCCTGAGGCGCCGAACGGTTTGCCAGAATTTCCTTGGGGCCGACCTATAGTCCTCTCCATGGCCTCCCCGAACTCCTCCCAGACCCGAGTTTTTGCCTCTGTGACTACCCGAGCCGCGGCACGCTTGGCCTGCCGGTACCGGTCAACTGTTTCGGGAGTCCCACAAGCCAGAACGGCTCGATAGGACTCCTTCTTCAGTTTGACGGGCATCCCTTACTTCCGGTGTCCACCACCGGGTTCTGGGATTGCCGCCGCGACCAGCACCAGAGACCTTGCGACCGCAACTCCGGACTGCCGCATTGACAATGGAGGTCGAGAACATGGTCCATTCAGACTCGATGTCCCCAGCCTCCCCGGGATCTGTGAGAAGCTCTCCCGGAGGTGTGAGTTGAAGATCCCTCTGACAGACGGTCTGCCAGACGTTCCCAGCAGACCCTCACGATACGTTTGGGCCTGCCAAGTCTGTCTAACTTCCCCCCCCGCCAGCGGATCTGACTCACAACCAGGTGGTGATCGGTTGACAGCTCCGCCCCTCTCTTCACCCGAGTGTCCAAGACACACGGCCGCAGGTCAGAAGACACGACAACAAAGTCGATCATCGACCTTCGGCCTAGAGTGTCCTGGTGCCACGTGCACTGATGGACACTCTTGTGCTTGAACATGGTGTTAGTTATGGACATACCGTGACTAGCACAGAAGTCCAAAAACAGAACACCACTCGGGTTCCGATCAGGGGGGCCGTTCATCCCAATCACCCTTCTCCAGGTGTCACTGTCATTTCCCACGTGGGCGT
The DNA here is from genome assembly GCA_030340685.1 of Protosalanx chinensis. Taxonomy (NCBI): domain Eukaryota; kingdom Metazoa; phylum Chordata; class Actinopteri; order Osmeriformes; family Salangidae; genus Protosalanx; species Protosalanx chinensis. The sequence goes on along the minus strand of CM059335.1, from coordinate 156,556 downwards.
TGAAGTCCCCAAGTAGAACAACGGAGTCCCCAGTCGGCGCACTGTTCAGTACGCCTCCCAAAGACTCCAAGAAGGCCGGGTACTCTGCACTGCTGTTCGGCCCGTAGGCCGCCACAACAGTGAGAGACCTGTCCCCGGCTTTAAGGCGCAGGGACGCAACCCTCTCGTTCACTCGGAGTAAACTCCAACACGTGGCGACTGAGCTGTGGGGCTATAAGCAAACCCACGCCAGCCCGCCGCCTCTCCCCACGGGGAACGCCAGAGAAATGAAGAGTCCAGCCTCTCTCAAGGATAATGGTTCCAGAGCCCAAGCTGTGCGTGGAGGCGAGGCCGACTATATCTAGCCGGTAACGCTCGACCTCCCGCACAAGCTCGGGCTCCTTCCCCGCCAGCGTGGTGACATTCCATGTCCCCAGCGCTAGAGACTGTGTGCGCGGCTCTGGTCGTCCGGGCGCCTGCCCCTGACCACCGCCCAAATCACACAGCACCGGCCCCTACGGTCCTTCCTGCGGGTGGTGGGCCTACGGGAAGGTGGTCCCACGTCGCCTTTTCGGGCTGGGCCCGGCCGGGTCCCATGGGAAAAGACCCGGCCACCAGGCGCTCGCCTGCGAGCTCCCACTCTGGGCCTGGCTCCAGAGTGGGGCCCCCGGTTTCGCCGATCCGGGCGACGTAACTGACTTCGTTTTATTTGTCATCATATGGGTTTTTGCAGACAAGCACACTAAAACTCGACTTGAGTCTTGAGACGCGTGGCTGTAATCTATTGTTGATAAGAGATGGGTCGGCGGTTGTTTACATGTGAGAACATATTGGGTGGGTGTTGTTCGGTGTATTGAGGGCAGGAGGGGATACTGGTGCCTACTGATACTGCATGGCTCTGCTCGTATCTCTGCACAACATCCAGCGCAGATACCACCACACCAAGGCCAAGGCAACCCAAAGACACAGTTATGACAGAGAGTCAGGCGGCAGAGCGGTGAGGGAATCGGGCTAGCGATCGGAAGGGTCGCGGGTTCGAATCCCGGCTGTGCCAACTTGACGTTGTGTCCTTAGGTTCGGGGGGTGATGTCCCTGTACTTGCTGTAAGTTGCTCTGGATAAGAGCGCCTGTTAAATGACTGAATGTAAAATGTAAGCAGAAGATAGTCTGACGTTCCAATCCAAACGATCTGAGGTATAAACAGCATTCCTCAGCAGCAGGAGGGGGAGACCAGTGACCCTGCACTGTCTGAGGGCACAGGAGAGAAGCCCCTAACAACCAGAAGGTCAGGAACACCATAACCCCCCCCCCCCCCTCTCTCTCTCCCCTCTCCCATAGTTGACATTTGAAACTTCTGAGCAGTAGAACCAATCGTGCTCTAATTCACAGGTGTCATGAGAAACACAACAACAGGCTGGTTGGTTGCGTAACATGTCTGGCCCAGAGCTCAGGACAGCTTCTGTACGCTGAGGAGGCTGGGGATGGTTGCTAGGAACACCACAGGGAGAGAAAAAAAAACAGAGTGTGAGAAAGAGAGCGAGAGGGGGAAAGAGGGGTGAAGAGAGAGCGAATGAAAGAATGAAACAGACAGAGATGCCTTGGGCGGTGAGGACAAGGTGGCATCAGGTCAGAATCGTTAACCCTGCTGTTCTGTAATCTCTCACCTCTGACCTTCTGACCTCTCTGTGAACCAGGAAGCAGTTGTCAGATCATCTTCAGGAATGCGGCAATGTCCAAATATTTGCCTTCGGTCACCTCAGAAGTTCGTGCTCCCCAGCCTGGCCCCCAGACATCGCCCCCACCTGGAAGGCCCCAGGTGCCTGCTTCAGCGCCTCTCTCTGCTGTCTCTCTGCTTCACACACACCTGAAGGATTCCTCATGCTAGCGAGCCTCTCGAGGAGGGAAAATTCCAGAACAAGGTACTGCTAGTCCACCAAGGACATCAACGAGAATTACGACCCGAACAAGAGGTCACAGTACACGTACACACACACACACTTTACAACCACACATCTATTGAATTGTCATAGGGTCCAAGTGTGTGTGTGTGTGTGTGTACACCACGGGGGGGTCTTTCTTACCACAAAGGAGGTTTAAAAAAAAAAAACTGGTCAGAGAAGGGCTGGAAAAGTAATGAATCATAGAATCAAGGATTATAATTCCCCAAAAACCTTTATTTCATTTTTCGAATTTTGATGGGATTATGGATTATATTCATATCAGTCATACTAAAGATTTTCAAATCAGCAAAACAATTGCAGTTAGGTTCAAAGACTGTGATTGGTTCCTGTCGGATGGGGGGGTGGGGCCTGACACAGCAGAACAAAGATGACCTACAGGACTGAATTACATCGAGTTCTCCTACAACATCTCAAGTATTAGTTTCATTATTGACTGATTATTGTATCAGTCATTGCTTTCTGGCACATTACATTACACTCAGTGTATATCATCAAAATTTACAATCGATAGCATGATATAAATTAATTCCTGATCCAAAAATCACATTATCAAACTATGTACACATCAAACATGAGGGCTATTGAGTTTCCAAAAGTGCTTAGTCTTCATGGAGAAGAGTGAAAAGGCAGCCATGTTTGTCAACACTGTCCTACATGCCAAGGTGTTTTAACACTTCAAGTTACAGGACATGAGGTTGAAGGGTGAAAGGTGAAAGGTCAGTGTCTCACAAATACTTACAGTAATTGGATGTTGCTCGAACTATACATGCTAGGTTGCGATGGTAGGACGTTGTCTTCACAAAATACTCATGTCTACCCCCCCTAACCTCTCCTCACCCCCCCTAACCTCTCCCCAACCCCCCCTAACCTCTCCTCACCCCCCCTAACCTCTCCCCAACCCCCCCTAACCTCTCCCCAACCCCCCCTAACCTCTCCTCACCCCCCCTAACCTCTCCCCAACCCCCCCTAACCTCTCCCCAACCCCCCCTAACCTCTCCTCACCCCCCCTAACCTCTCTCCAACCCCCCCTAACCTCTCCCCAACCCCCCCTAACCTCTCCCCAACCCCCCTAACCTCTCCCCAACCCCCCCTAACCTCTCCCCAACCCCCCTAACCTCTCCCCAACCCACCCTAACCTCTCCCCAACCCCCCTAACCTCTCCCCAACCCCCCCAACCTCTCCTCACCCCCCCCCTGCATGGCCTCCCTACAGCTTGGAGAAGGGCAGGCCGTCGTACATGTCCGTCTTGAGCTTGGCCCACTCGGCCAGCCTCTGGATGGCGCTCTTCTCCTGGCCCAGCACGGCGGCCGCCCTCCTCAGCTTGTCCTCGTTGCGGACCAGGTAGCGCTCGCCCTCGCTCTGCAGGAAGTTCAGCTTCTCCCGCCGGCTCTCGTCCAGCGGGATGTCCTCGGTCATGTAGGGGTTGAAGCGGAAGTAGATGTTGGCGGGGAGGAGGGCGTCCAGCATGGTGTGCACCTCTGGGGGGAGGAGGGGGAGAAGGGTGAGGGGGGGGGGGTAATATGTCAGAGCCCTGATCAAGTGTTAGGAGGCCGTTCAAGGGTGTTTGGGACGGTATGGTTCTGATCCTGCAGTGTTGAGGCTACAGGCTCATCCAAACACCACAAGAATGAGAGAGAGGGATGCACAGGAAGTGAGGGGGGGGGGATTACACTTCAGATTTAATCTGACGTTTATAAATAAAAAACACGTGGGATTTAATCTGGTCGCAGGACAGATGTGGGTGGGGAATCACCACACACACACACACGCACCACACACACACCACACAAACACACACGCACCACACACACACACGCACCACACACACGCACACACACACACACACACACCCCCACGCCCCCCCTACCCTCCGTGTCGGTGGCTGAGCTGATGACGTTGGTGATCTTGGCCTTCAGGCTGGTGGAGGTCTGGTTGTTCTTGCCGGCGGTCTCGTAGCGGCCCGTGCCCAGGGACACCACACACTGCAGGGGAGTGTTGGGCCACAGCAGCTTGCACTCGTGGATGGCCAGCGCTGTGGGGTTGTTGATCAGGAGGCCTCCGTCCTGGACAAACACAACAACAACAACACCTCCATGTTTACAGGCTGAAAACCACTGTTTACCACGCTTATTAATAGAGACGGACCTTATCTGCACCCCAAGCCAAACTTTACCACTGCTGCTATCCCTCCAGGACAATGAGAGGATGAAGGGAAAGATAATATTGACTGGGGGGGGGGGGGAGTCCCATTTAGATGGAGTCCATGCACCATTAAAAAATAAATGTAAAGGTTCCATACGCCGTACGAATCGCTCGGCAAACAAATGGTTGACGGACAGGAAACGTCGCTCGGCCAACCAAACAATTAGACGAACGCGACTTCCTGTTTCGAAGCCTCCGGTTGATAAACGTGGGGGGGGGGGGGGGTCAGTGTTCCCTCTTACCTGTCCCCCACTGGGATCAGGATTTAATGAAACAACCAAATCAATAAGACACACACACACACACTACACACACACACTACACACACACACATCATTCGTGAGTGTGGGTTACAGCAGCTTAGGGCTCATGTTAGCTCCAGGTCTTTGCTATGAGGTTCTCCACATCAGACCAGAATAATCAATCACATGCGGCGAAGAAAGATGCAGCGCTCGGGGAGGGGGGGCCTGGAGGGAGGGGGGGGGGCTGGAGGGAGGGGGGGGGGGGCTGGAGGGAGGGGGGGGGGGGGGGCTGGAGGGTGGGGGGGCCTGGAGGGAGGGGGGGGGGGCTGGAGGGAGGGGGGGGGGGCTGGAGGGTGGGGGGGGGGGGGCTGGAGGGTGGGGGGGCCTGGAGGGAGGGGGGGGGCCTGGAGGGAGGGGGGGGGGGGCTGGAGGGTGGGGGGGCCTGGAAGGTGGGGGGGCCTGGAGGGTGGGGGGGCCTGGAAGGCTGGAGGGAGGGGGGGGGGGGCTGGAGGGAGGGGGGGGCCTGGAGGGAGGAAGGGCCTGGAAGGTGGGGGGGCCTGGAGGGAGGAGGGGCCTGGAGGGAGGGGGGCAGCAGGGTGAAGCAGCCCCCTGATGGGCAGTCTGACGGGTCAGATGTTACGATATCAGAACCTCCAGCACCTTAAAGGAGACAGGCCAGTTTGATACCAGGATAACTGGTGTGCCGTGCTTGAACTGGAGAGAGTTGAGCCAGCAGCACCTCCACCCCAACAACAAGATCCTCTCCCCCGGAGTGACGGAGCCCAGCTCTTTATTCACCATAGGGTTTACGTAAGCAGTTGTGAAAGTCACCCAGGGGGCACCAACAAGGCTACCTCAGAGGCAGAGGGAGGGAGGGAGGGAGAGGAGAAAGAGAGAGAGAGAGAGAGAGAGAGAGAGAGCGAGGAGAAGGAGGAGAGAGAGGAGAGAGGAGGGAGAGAGATAACTAGTGCGTGTTTGTGTGTGTATGTGCGTGTGGAGAGAAAGACAGAGAACAATAAAAGGAGACAGCGCCACTCTAACCTCACTGGAGCTTTAAGCCTGTAGACTAAACAGCCATAAAATAACAGCTAGTCCCTAATTAATTAATTGGGCCACAATAACACGCCCATAACAAGTTGAGAGGCTCGTGATAGCCAGAGCAGCTGTTAGCCCGGCTGATGAGCTAATGTGACGGATACAGCTGGCATAGCTAGCGGTAAAAAGAGAGGACTATAGACTGCAGCCAGGGTGAGGGAGAGAGGAAGAGAGGGAGACAGGGAGGGAGACAGGGAGGGAGAGAGAGAGGTAGACAGGAAGGGAGAGAGAGAGGGAGAGAGAGAGACAGGAAGGGAGACAGGGAGAGAGGGAGGGAGAGAGGGAGGGAGAGAGGGAGGGAGAGAGGGAGGGAGAGAGAGAGGGAGGGAGAGAGGGAGAAAAACAAGGAGGCAGAGAAGGAGGCAGAGAAGGGGAAAGGGAGGGAAAGTGAAGGCAGAAAAAGCGAATGAAGCTCAGCTTCACCTGAGGCTGAGAGATTCCTCTGCCCGTGATAGCAAGCCCCCTGGGGGAGGCAGCCCCTCCGGCTGGCGACAGCCTCCAGCCCAGCTCCTGGGGGCTCTGTCACAGCACAGCCTGCAGTGGCTCCATCGAAACGACACTGCTGAGAAGCCTTCACACTGGAGTGTTGGTGTGTGTGTGTGTGTGTGTGTTGGTGTGTGTGTGTTGGTGTGTGTGTGTGTGCCTCTCTTTGGGTCATGGCAGGAATAGTGGTGTGTATGTGTGAGTCTGGAGGTTCTGACAGGGGTTTGAGGAAGCCTGGTGTACACAGCGCACCTCCAAGAGGAATGTTACGAGCATCGCAGACAACTATCAACTATTCTCTTACTCTGTCTGTCTGTCTCTCTCTTTCTCTCTCCTTCTCCCCCTCTCTCTCTCTCTCTCCCTGTTTCTCTGTCGTCTCTCTCTCTCCCCCCACCTCCCTCTCCTTCTCTCTTACTCTCTCTCTCTCTCCCTGGATCTATGAGTCAGGAGAGGGGCTAGCTATGCTCCATCCAGAGAGAAAATGGGTGTGAGCCTTACCTCGCTGGGGGACGATGCAGGCGAGATGAACGAGGGGATTATCGACCATTAGAGTGAGCGCTGACCACAGGGGTGGAAGGCTCCAGCGTTATAAAAGACAACATGTGTATCTCCGAGATGTAATGAGTGGTGTGTTTAAGGAAGCTTAAGAGGAGGGGCCAAGAGAGGGTCACTAGGCCTGAGAATAACATGACCGCCATTAAACAACAACAAACAGGACCTGTGGGGATTACCGCGGTTACTGGCGCAGCTCTGATTAAAACTACAAACTATGCTGGACTACAAGACCAACGAGCCCCATGAGGAGGTCAGAGGTCACCAGAGTCTCTTTAAAGACCCTGGGTTTGAAACGGCTGAAGGCAGGGATAGGAAGGGTGTGTGTGTGTGTGTGTGTGTGTGTGTGTGTGTGTGCCCGCTAAGAGGAAGGAAGCTAGCTGATGACCAGCCCAACTCCACCACGGTCCAATGTGGGATTCTCCATGGCAACTAGCGGTCTTTATGGTCCTGACTGACAGCTGCTTTGGACTTCCTGCTTCCTGAACTGGCTACACCTGCAGGAAGTGATGTCTGGGGATCTGGGCTCGCCTGCTACCCTGACTGAGGCACTGAGACAGGCTGGGGCCAAGCTGCTGAGAGCTGCTGAACTGGAGGGAAACACACACACACACAGGCTAATGGCCTGCTGCAATGTCATAGTTAGTGTGGAGCAGTGTCGTGAGTAAATATGAGAGAGAGAGAAAGCGGGGGGAGAGAGACAGAGAGCGAGTGTGAGAGAAAGAGAGAGGGATAGAGAGAGAGAGTGAGGGAGAGGAAAGAAAAAAAGAAAGATAGGGAAAGAGAGAGACAAAGAGAGAGAGAGAGACAGAGATAGAGAGAGAGAGAAAGACAGAAAGAGAGAGAGAGACAGAGAAAGAAAGAGAGAGACAGAGAGAGAGAGACAGAGAGAGAGAGAGAGAGAGAGAGAGAGAGAGAAAGACAGAAAGAGAGAGAGAGACAGAGAGAGAGAGACAGAGAGAGAGAGACAGAGAGGTGGCTGTACCTGGTGCAGGTCTTTATCCAGGACAAACTCCTGGAAGTACCCAGGGGCTGCGGAGGAGGCTCTGAGGGCCTGCCACATCTTGTGTCTGCAGTCTCCCAGGTAATGGGACCTGACCCCAGGCAGCAGGCTGTAGTTCCTGAACACGTAGGCCTTCAGAGGGAGCCCACGGTTCACGATGGTGCTCACCGCTGACACCTGGTGGACACATGCAGAACGACAGAAAACAAACAAACGGTCTGTTATTCTCAGCGTGCAGCAGGGATTGGCTCTAGGGCAGGGGTCTCCAACCCTGGTCCTCAGGGGCCGCTGTCCTGACGGTTCTAGATGTTTCCCTGCTCCAGCACACCTGATTCTAATGAATGGAAATGATGAGGCTTCTATAGAGCTTGATAATGAGCCATTCATTAGACGGATGATTAAGGAGCCAGCACACCTTGGGGCAGTTTGGATCCCGGGCAGACTCCACCATCAAGGACTCTCCCATTCTCTCCCTGGAGCAAAAAGAACACACAAACAAATTTATTTGTATCGCCCTTTTTACAAGCAATGTCACAGAGGGCTTCACATACGCCCATAGAACTGCCCCTCAACCAGCCTAAACCCTCAAGGAAGACGAGGAAAAGCCCAAATATGGACGAAACCTTGGGAGGAGCAATTCAGTGAGGGACCCTAACCCACAAGTGATGGCATAAGGAACCCGGTGGAACCAACTAGAATGGAGGTAAGCGGTCCTGAGATGAGGCCCAGAGGACCGGGGGCCGTACTGACTTGAGGATGTCCTCCCAGGTCTCGCTGTTGTAGAAGGCGTGGCTCCAGCCCATCTTCACCGTGCCCACGATGACGTTCTGCTTGAAGACGTCGGAGCCCAGCTTGCGGTACATTTCCTCGCACTCGTCCAGGGGGAAGCGGTACACCCCCAGCATGAAGGCCAGGATGGCGCCTGTGGAGGAGGGGGAAGAGAGGGGGAGGAGGGGGAGAGGGGTGACTCATAATTTTACGGAGGCTTCAGTACTTACTACCCTGCAACTCTGAGTGCTGTACTTTACCCTGCTGCTGTTGGGAACTGCAATTTCCCCCTGGGGGACAAATAAAGGTTTTTCTTATCTTATCTTAGTAATCAGAAGGTCCCCTCGTTCAAACCCCTGGCTGTGGCAACATGACCTTGTGTACTTGGGCAAGGCACTTCACCCTACCTGCCTCAGGGGAATGTCCCTGTACTTGCTGTAAGTCGCTCTGGATAAGAGCGTCTGCTGAATGACTAAATGGAAATGTTTATAAACAGGAGAAAATAGTAGTGTGTGTGCTGTGCTATGTGTTGTTCCCTAGTGGGGCTTTAATCGTATGCGGGGGGGGGGGTCGTACCTGTGCTGACCCCGCAGATGTAGTCAAACAGCTGGTGGATGGGTTTCCCTGTCATCTCCTGGAGCTTGTGAAGAGTCTGCAGAGCCACCAAACCCCTGCAACACCAAGAGGCCAGCGGGCCAAACAGACCAGATCACACCTGCATCATCCCAGGTGCATCAACTGTCCAAACATCCCTCTGTCTCTGGGCGTCAGGAAGGCATGCGTACAATCTTCCCTCCGCAACACGTATCCTGGACCGGCTGAGATCCTGGTGTGTGTGTGAGCCAGGTGTGTGTGTGTGTGTGAGCGAGGTGTGTGTGTGTGTGAGCGAGGTGTGTGTGTGTGTGTGTGAGCGAGGTGTGTGTGTGAGTGAGCGAGGTGTGTGTGTGTGTGTGCTGTACCTGGTCCCTCCTCCGTCGATGGCCAGGACCCGTATCCCTCTGCCTCCCACGGGGTCGGTGTAGCCCAGCAGGGCCAGGGCCTGGCGGACGGCAGCCTGCAGGGGGGGGTCCCTGGCCTGGCGCAGACGGAGCAGGCAAGGCAGCACACGCTCCTGAGAGGTGGGGGGGGGGGCAAACACATGACATGTGTGCATAATAATAATAATAATAATGCTTCATTTAGCAGATGCTTTTATCCAAAGCGACTTACAGTAAGTACAGGGACATTTTCCCTGAGGCAAGTAGGGTGAAGTGCCTTGCCCAAGGACACAACGTCACATAGCCACAGCCGGGGCTCGATCTCACAACCTTCCAATCACAAGACCAACGCCTTAACCCGCTGAACCATCTGACTCCCTTGTCGTATGTCATATGTTACAGAAAGGGGCTGTGTCTCTCACACACACACACACACACACACACACACAGACACACCCACCTTGACAGCCACGCCCCGGGTCTCGGGGAACTCCAGGAGGTGGTATCCCAGCTCCTCCACCCTGTTGGTCAGCAGCCTCACCTCCGTCACCCTCTGCAGACCCTTGACCAGGGCTCTAGTTCTGTTGTCCACGCTCACCCTGGCTATGATCTAACACAACACGCACATACACACACACACAACACGCACAGCATACACACACACAAAACACACACAACACACACAACACGCACGACACACACACACAACACACGCACAACACACGCACGACACACACAACACACACACACACAACACCTCTACTGTAAAACACACATTTTATATCGCTGCTGACAAGACCTGAGTATGTGCTGATGGGGGGGGGGGGGAATGTCCTGTACCTTCTCTCTCTGGCTCAGGAGCTGCTTGGCCTTGTCCTCCGCCGTTTTCTCCTCCTCCTTCTGCGCCTTCTTGGCCGCGTCCGTGTCCTTGACGGGCGCCTCCTCCTTCTCCACGGCGGCGCTCTTGGTGTCCACCCTGAATTTGGGCACCAGCGGGGCGATGTAGCTGCCCACGAAGGCCTGAACGCTGGGCCGGGGGTAGGACAGGTACTGGCTGATGCCCTTCTTGGGGGAGGTGGTGGGGGCAGGGGCGGCTGAGGCGTTGCTGTCCGCGGTCTGTGGCTCCGAGGCGGGGGCGCTGGGCGCCAGGCTGCCTGGACCTGAGGGTGGATCCGGGGGAGGAGGTGGAGCGACACGTTCTTTGGCCTTGGCCTCCGCTACAGGGACTAACACTGGGATCCGGTCCCCTGGCTTCAGCACCAGGCTCGGCCCCGCAGCCGGAGGAGCGGCGGGGGGAGCGTCCAGCCTCTGGGGGCCCCTCTCGGGTTCATCTCCGGGGGCTTTGCTGCCGAAGTAGCTGTTGACATGGTGGGACAAGGAGCTGTAGGTCTCTTCGATGTTGGCAGAGAGAGCTGCTGGGTGGAACAGCTGCAGGGTGTGCTTGGCTACAGAGGAGCTGGGTCCTGCGGAGGAACCGTTAGCTACCACCGGTGCCTGCTTAGGTGCTACAAAGGGCTTCTCTGAAAGCTGCTGCTGTTGTTTCACCTCTCCCTCCTGCTGAGGCGGTTCCGGAACTTTCCCCTTGCTTTTGTCGTCGTCGTCGGGTGGTTTCATACCTCCAGAAGCCACAGACTCGCTGGCGGGAGACTCCGTTTGCTCGATGACCTTATCGGCTTGGGAGGCGGTGGCGCCGAGGCCAGATCCGGTTTTGATGCGAGAGAACTTGGAGATGAAGTCTGTGCTTCCCACCGCTTTGGTAAAGGTGTCCAGGGTGGTTCTGATCCGCGACATGCGTCTGCTAACTGACGAGAACGATGCGGAATATAAACGGCGCGTCTACAGACTAGACCGGGTGCAAAGTGGGGGAGCGTTTGGCCATTTTGGTATGGAACTAGTCCTGGGTCATTCTGTCTCGGTCAGCAGTTTGGCCGGCCAGGCCCGGAGGGGGGGGAAGCTGCACCCTATTTTCTCTCTGAAAAAAAAAAGAGATAAAATATGTCAACTGAATATAGCATGCAATAAAAAAATATACAACAATTATTTTTTTTATAAAATACAAAATATTCATAGTGCCACATTTCATATGAATCTATTGATTATGTACACATTATTTTATTTTGGGGGTTACAGTATTTAATTAAGCCCTGCTGGTTGCCCGGATGTCAGCCTACCCACTTCTATGGTTGCCATGGTGACCGTTCAAAACAACAATATAAAGTTGGAGAATATTCCGAGTCAGGCCTGTCCCAGTTTATTTAACACGAATATAGTACTAGTTTAGCTGCATAACTATTATTTTATACCTCAAATTATAGGATCGGTTTAAAAATAGTTTTTTTTTAAGCTTTCGAAACATGGAAGACACGACAGATCGACCATCATCCAATCTTAGTCAGAGAGCGGATGAAATAGTGACCGATGTTTTGGAGAAGGTTCTTATATCCCTGTCTAGAACACAGAACCAGGAGAACCAGGAGAACCTCCCTGAGTACCAGATGAAGAACATCGACTGGGTGACCTGCCAGAACTTCACAGTAGAAGTGGGGAAGAAGCAGATCGAGGACTACATCCACACCTGGGAGATGCAGCCCAGCTGGCTGTTCAGTGTTAACTTCCTCCGGGTGAGACAGCTGCAGTTCTCCAGGCAGTATCTCTACCAGGCTCGGTGGAGCCTCCCCACCCCCCGGACCCCCATCCCCCAGGCCACAGCCAGTGTTTACTTCATCATAGAGACCTCCCAGATCAAACCCCAGTCTCTCCCAGTGGAGGTGCACTTCGTCACCGAGTCCACTCAGCTGGTTCACCAGCCGGGGAGGTGCAGATTCAGAGAGAAGTGGCTGAAGGATGTGATTGAAAGCAAGATTCTGCTTCGAAACACAGTTAACTTTTAATGTAAATTAACTATAAAAAGGATAAAAGTTTTAGCAATCAGGCCATTTTTGTATCAAATAACTGTCTATTTACTGTCCGTACAGCCAGAGGCTAACTGTGACTAGCTACCATTCACGATGTCGTACCTACGCAGAAAATAACACCGACGCATCCGTCCGCTTCAGAGTAATAAATACATACACGTTGTCAAATGTAGTATTAGTACAGTATTAGTCATACATATTAGTAATGAGTAAGAACTGATGGATACCTACTATAGCGTCCAGCTAGCCTCTAAAGCTAGCTAGCCTGTACAAGAGCGGTAGATATAACAATGTGTAACTGTATATATATATATATGTATATGCTATACTATACTGTACTATACTATATATAGTGTATAACAAATGTTATTCTATCGCTCTGGCCTGTACTATCCTGCTGCTGCTGCTGTCACGCTACTTTAATGAATAAATACCGGACTCTGAAGCAAGCTGCTTGTAAAAGGAGACCCTTACCACTGCCAGTCTTCTATTCTATTTTATTCAATGTATTTTTCATATTCCTGGTTTGTTGACATGTTGTTGTACTTCATTCAGTATTCACTGGAGACTTCGGGGCCAAAATACAGGAAGTCCGGTGCACCACGTGACGCGGGTGCTCGTTCTGATTGGATCAGAATCAAAATCAGAATTCTGATTGGATGGTTTTGGTAGGATGTGACACTAGATGGGAGCATGGTTCTCTTGTCGAGATCACATCTGTTTACCTCTAGACTTCTTTTCAGAACGTTGGAGAGGGATAAACACATGTTTTTCATCAGATAATTTTTCCATCTAAAGTCAATTTAATTTTAAATTTTTCTACTGAGACATGGACATACAAACAAGAGTCAAGACAAATTTGTTTTTGAGAACATGACATAAGGTATTTTTGATGTTGTTTCCAATAAATCAAATCGTAGCTAAATCCAAGGTAATATACTAGGAAATTCATAATATTGACTGGAGTTGCTTTTGACAGTAACATACCTGACAAAAACACATTGCAATGACAGCGTTGATTAAAAAATAAATAAAAAATCTATCCGTATTTTACTGCAACATGTGACACTTAAAACAGTATCCCACTGTCTCCAGCATCAGAAAATGTAACAGAAAATGTCTTCCACATGCAGTGGAGTGGTAAAGCAATCAAGGTGTGTGTGAAGGAAATTACCTTGTCATGAAACCTCATCCAATTCAAGACACTGCATCTGGATGACACATTAAGTGTAAACATCGGCTTTAAAACAGTTGGAAAAATGTCCATTCATACGAGAGTAATGGAACACTTAGATAACTGACGAGACAAACCTCCCAGAGATCCATTTAGAAATGAGTATCATTATCCTGAATATGCAAACTGCAGACTTCCTGATGCACATCACTTAAATGACATGCTGTAAGATATCTCACGACAATGGAATGCTTGATATGAGAATATTGACATGAGAATAGAGAACATGCATCATGCATTAAGACTCCTCTGGTAACATCCATGGACCTATAATATAAACATATTACATCTCACAAGGAGACCGTTGAGGATGCAAGACTAGCCGATCCATTGTTTAAGCTCTCAGTGTTACACTGCCACCAAGTGGAAGATATAGGACTGACACACACACACACACACACATACATACACACACACACACACACTTCTTGAAATTAAATAACCACAAACAACATTCAGTAGAAGACGTCAAAGCAGCACAGATGAGATGTAATCCTCCAGGACTCTCTGTTTCTCGTTGAACACCACACTATCCCTTTTCAGGTGAGCTATCTCGCCCTCCAGAGCCTGGATCTTGGCCACGGTGGTCTCCTCTCGCCTGTCCAGCTCCACGATCTTAGCGTGCAGGCTCATGATCCGGCTCCAGAGCTGCTCTCTGTCCGTGTCCTGCCTGGAGTAGGAGTGCTCGTACGCCCACATCGGCTCAGCCTCGCCTGGCCCCGCCCACTCCCTGAAGCTGGGGTCGTCTGGTTGTCCCTCCCCCTTCAGTTCCACGGGGACGATCCTAAACATCTGTCCCACCAGGGGACACGCTGGAAGGGGCTGTCTCTCTGACAGCGGGCCCAGGGACTCACAGTGGACTACAGTCACTTCAGTGGTGGTGGAGTCTGCCTGCTGGGTCTCCACACCTCCAGACAGACCTGAGGAGGACGAAGGCAGAGCCCCTTCTGTGTCTCCAGGTAGCCGGCTGGAACGGCCAAGCCCCTCTGCGTGGGGCTCCGAGGGCAACGTTTCATCGAAGGCAGCCTCGCTAAGGCATGAGGACAGCCTTGTTTCTGAGGTTGTGGGGACATCTGACTGGTGGACAACAGTGTCAGGAGTACGGAGATTGTCATGCGACACACCGGCTAGCCTGGTTCTTCTGAGGATGATTGGTTTCTTACTGGGCAGTGGGTCTGGTCTGACGGGGTGGATCTCAGAGATGCAAGGCCTCGTCCTGGGCTTGGAGCTCTTCCGAACAGAGGGTCCTCCCTCCCCATCCTAAGGAAGGAAAGATGTGATACCAACCACTGCATGCCAACAACATAATGACACGACCTTTCAATTGGGCTTTAGTCAATTAGGTAACGCCATGCATCTTACTCTAATCATTCATTCATCAATATACTGACTATATAAGCAATCTTTGATGAGTTATACCTAATTGATGTCTGCAATGACTTACACCTTGGCTGGAGGGGAAGATGGTGGGGACTGCCGTGTGTTTGAGGTATCGGATCCCCCACCTGACATCGAAGGAGTCTTCAGTGAAGTGCGCACTGCAGAGGTACTGGTGTCGGCTGGGGGTCCATTCGTCTCTCCTCATGTTGTCCACCCACCTTTGCAGTCTGGCCTTATCCTGTAAAGGGAATCTACCCAGGGGGGATCGATTATGCAAAACACGGTGCCAACTAAGAATACGGAGCCTTTTCTTTAGACATGCATTGCTTTGTATTTAAAGTATAAAAGCTCTCTCTTGTAAGTCGCTTTGGATAAAAGCGTCTGCTAAATGAATACAATGTATTTTTCTCTACCATGGCGTTGAACGGGTGCATTCTTACGGATAAAAGCTGATTCTCTGGTTGTCTTTCGAAGCAGTCCCTCTGCGACTTTTGCAAACTTTTACTGCACAGTAACGGGGCATGTTGGTTATAACGATCATGACATTTACACGCTAAGACTTCATATTTTGGAAAACACTCGACTTCCTGGTGTGTACTCGTGGTTGCCAAACATGTATTAATCCCTTTGCATCCGTGAAATGAACTAAATAATATCCAAAGATAGTATGGTGTCCATTTGTGTGTTTTTATAAGATTTTTTTTTATTTGATTGTGGTAATGAAGTCAAAAGTGTTCATCTGTGTTTTTACTTTACGACACATATTTCCGTGAAATCATCTTCCGAGGGTTAAGTAAAAAAGAAACCTGGCAACTCAGAAAGGTTTTCAGAAGCGGAGCGCTCGGCTGTGGAGCTTCCCACGTGCTCCCGGCACTAACCAATCACAGGGCCGGGAGTCAGTGTCTGAAGAAACCGACCAATGGCGTTGCGATTCGTGGTGTAAGCGCTTTGGCACGCGGCCTCTGAGGTTTGACGGTTACAGTTCGACATCAGCTGGAATACTTTCGTTACTTAACGTCAGTTGCCCGAGGGTGTTGCCTCTTCTGCATCAAGTAAGTCAATATCCTGATTTAATTTATATAAATATTATATGTTCTAAGGCTAGTATATTAACAGTGTCATGGACCGCATAATATACACGGCAGCTTTATTTTAATATTTTATTTGACTCTAATCTGAACCTTCTTCTGTATGTCGTTACTGTAAACCAGCTTGTTAACTTGCTTGCTGAATCATCTTTACTTCTGAGTTCACGAGCACACGTAATCTCAGTCTTTTAAAATAAGTGTTAGGTAGACCTAACTATTACTGAAACGCAAAATACAAATTCTTATGATTTTCAATGACTCATTCATTTGCGCATGCGCACAAAATGAATACCGCTTTCATCAAGCGTCCAAATAGCTGAGGTCCAACTTCATGGCTCAACTGTGTATTTTACAGGATCAGAAACTACCAACTGGTTAGAGACTCTCTTCTGCACCGGAGACCTGCTGAAGCTGCACTCCAATATGGCTTCAACCCAGTCAGTGTTGCTGCTGGCCGTGTGCATCCTGATGATCACAGAGTTCATCCTGGCCAAGCGGGACTACTACGACATCCTGGGGGTGCCCAGAGACGCGACCCAGCGGCAGATCAAGAAGGCCTTCCACCGGCTGGCCATGAAACACCACCCGGACCGGAATAAGAGCCCCGGGGCCGAGGCCAAGTTCAGGGAGATAGCAGAGGGTGAGTCTAGCCTGAGAGCCGGTCGGTTGTTCCAAACCTGGTTGTGGTTTGTCGTTTCCTAGGGGGACAAAACATGACGTCACACCCACCTGCATGCTCAGTTGTCCACATATGTAGAGGAAAGCTAATGGTGTTTCTCTCTGTTTCTCATACAGCGTATGAGACGCTATCAGACGATCAGAGGCGGAGGGAGTATGACCATGTTGGTCACAGGCCTTCTGATTGGCCGGGAGCAGCAGGAGGAGGAGGAGGAGGAGGAGGCGGGGGCAGCCAACACTTCAACCACAAGCCCTTCAGCTTCAACTTCGACGACATGTTCGCGGACTTTGACGTGTTCGGCCAACAAAAACAACAGCAGCAGCAGCATCACCAGCACTCCCAGCACAAGAGGCACTTTGACAGTCAGTTCCATGCCCACCAAGAGGCCTCGCAGGGCGGACACAAGAGGCCGCTCCAGGGGGGCTTCGGAGGCGGAGGACTGTTTGACGACATGTTCGAGGACTTGGAGAAGATGTTCTCCTTCGGCGGGCACTCGGCCAGGACTGACAGCAGGTTCCAGGGTTCTGCTAAGCTTCACTGCAGGACGGTGACGCAGCGCAGAGGGAACATGGTGACCACGTACACAGACTGCTCCTGAGACGATGCTCCGCCCGTACGCATCCCCCTCACCGCCCCCCTCTTTCGATCGCCCCCCTCACCGCCTCCCCCAAACGCAGAGGCCCTACTGTGTTTTCTAGAAAGGATTGGATATCGAAGTCAGACTGGTCAGCCAGCCTATCAGAGATCAGCTGAGTCTGCTCCTGTCCAATCGTCTTTAAGACCTACACGTTTGTGTCTTTGCTTCGAGGAAGGCCAAGGGGTCATAACCTGGACAAAGATGTTCAAACATCATATTCCTATTTCCACTTGGAAGTAGGAAAGAACCGATTATTATTATTATTTTCTTTGTCTTTGAATTGATGTTAAATTATCACTTTTTGAGGGAACGTGTGTGGTTATGATTATTATATCTACAAACAACTCTGATTTCACGGTACAAATAAGAGGCCTTTTAAGCAATAATACTCAAGTTTGACTCTGTCAATCTGGACTTTTGAAAGCCGTTGCATGTTTTGTCCGTCTTAAGTTTGACATTGTTTTTGTTTACATCGGTCAGTCGGAGCCTGTCATATTGATGCTTTCGCCTTCCATTCTCAGGATTCAGGATTGAGAATGGTATTGTGAATATTTTAATTCAACAGGGCACTAAAGTGCCAAACACTTTAAGATTGTATTCATCTAATATTGTATTATTCAACTCAGAGGAATTCCATGTAAAGAACATCATCATGCTTCTCTATTCTTAGAACAATCCAGAATGAATGAAACAGTTTCTGGAAATTGCATTCAGCCCAGTTCTCCATAATCGACTGTTACCTCGTTTGTTTCGTGTCTGTAATGTTGCCTGATTTGCCTTCTGATAATGTGCAATATAGACAAGCTGGCGTCATTCATGCTGCCTCAGACCTTGCTGTCTCGTTAAAAAAAGAAATACCAGCACTTTTACCAAGTTGTGTGTGTGTGTGTGTGTGTTGAAACCTGATGTGTGATTACAAATGTTGGAAAATAAAATATTTACTGTAAGATATAAAAATGAAGTATTTAATTACTCCATACGCTCAGTGTGTAGGAGGCTCGTAAACTACAATTCCCATGATGCCTATAAAATGACGCGTACGCTGGATCCTTCGAGATGTAGTCTTTTTTACCATCGTCGTAACGATAATTGGAATCTTATAAACTACAAGTCCCAGTGTCTCAATTCATTTCGCCCTGCACGCAGAAGTGGCTTATTTCAATGGTGCCTTCGGGACATTGAATGACTTTGTATGACAGTGCCCACAATCAGAAGGACATAACATCGCATTTTAATCATTACATTTCAGGAAAAAAGCCTTCCTGGTCTGCTTGAACATGGAGGCCCTGATCCCCGTTATAAACAAGCTTCAAGATGTGTTCAACACAGTAGGAGCGGACATCATTCAGCTGCCGCAGATCGCGGTCGTGGGCACCCAGGTAATCAAAGCTCGATGAGGGGGATAACATTCTCAATCTAGGGTGTTCCTACATCTTCATGCATGGACGAACAGAGACCACAGAGTCATTTAGGTATTTGCATGGCTCGATCGGTGCAGTCTCATCACCAGACATTAATATGTTTCAAAACGATTATAAAACACGCAGGTGCGTCTGTTCAGAGCTGTCTTATTTGGAAATCATCGCTTTGATTATTCATTTGTGGAGCCACAGACTCTCAGTGCATTTCATTTATTTCATTGGCAAGGTTACCGTTATCCAGGGCAGCTGCATCATGTAACAGTGCCCACGTCAGTTCGGCGTGATTCTGCATTATCATCAGGCTGCATCTGTCCTGCACTGATTATGGAGTGGAGAACACTTGGTTCTTATAAGATGACGATACATTCTGTCTCCAGAGCAGCGGGAAGAGTTCGGTTCTGGAAAGCCTTGTGGGTCGTGATCTGCTTCCACGCGGGACGGGTGTTGTGACCCGACGACCTCTGATTCTGCAGCTGGTCCATGTTGACCCCGGAGATGCCAGGAAGAGTGATGAGAACGGTAGGCGAAATAGAGAACTCATAGATCAGAGGTGGCCAAACCTGGTCCTAGAGAGGTCCTGGCATAGATGGACAGCTTAAAGCAGTGATCCCCAATCCTGGTCCTCAGGGCCCCACAGTCCTGCATGTTTTAGATGTTTCCCTGGTCCTCAGGGCCCCACAGTCCTGCATGTTTTAGATGTTTCCCTGGTCCTCAGGGCCCCACAGTCCTGCATGTTTTAGATGTTTCCCTGGTCCTCAGGGCCCCACAGTCCTGCATGTTTTAGATGTTTCCCTGGTCCTCAGGGCCCCACAGTCCTGCATGTTTTAGATGTTTCCCTGGTCCTCAGGGCCCACTGTCCTGCATGTTTTAGATGTTTCCCTGGTCCTCAGGGCCCCACAGTCCTGCATGTTTTAGATGTTTCCCTGGTCCTCAGGGCCCCACAGTCCTGCATGTTTTAGATGTTTCCCTGGTCCTCAGGGCCCACTGTCCTGCATGTTTTAGCTGTTTCCCTGCTCCAACACACCTGATTCAAATGAATAGGTCATTATGAAGCTCTGCAGAAGCCTGATAATGACCCTTTATTTGAATTAGGTGTGTTGGAAGGGGGAAAACATCTAAAACATGCAGGACTGTGGGTCCTGAGGACCAGGGTTGGGGACCACCGGCTTAAAGCCTAATCACTTACTGCTCTTCCATAGGCTGACAGCATGACTGTCAGGAACAATGTTATCATAGTAGCCTTGAGGAGCAGGAGCAGGTAAAGCCTCTGTTTTAGCCCCCTATTACTCTGAAAATATGAAATAGATGATTAACCCCACTGTCATCTGCAGGTGCAGAGGGGGAAGAATGGGGGAAATTCTTACACACCAAAAACAAGGTATGACTGTCAAATGTAAAGATGTCAAAACATACATTTATTCCAGTTTAATTCTAATTAAGGTTTTGCATAATGTGCTTGTGTTCCAGAACATCCCAAACTAATTTTTAGTTTCTATTTTTAGATATACACAGACTTTGATGAAATCCGGCAAGAGATCGAAAACGAAACAGAGAGAATCTCAGGGAGTAACAAGGTGAGAATATTAGACTCAGATGTTTCACTGTATTGGCTGCTCAGAACCTGACTAAACCTATTTGTAAACCTAAACACCCGTCTAATCCCATTTGAAGGGGATCATCCATCCAGGATTGGGAATAATCCGGTCAGATGAATTGTCACCTTCTATAATGAAACTAAGTAGAGATAAAGATTCAGCGTGTGCCTCTGTATTCTGCAGGGGATCAGCGATGAGCCCATCCACCTGAAGATATTCTCCCCTCATGTGGTCAACCTCACGCTGGTGGACCTGCCAGGTATCACCAAGGTAACGCTGCCAGAAATCAGGGGTGTGCTGTCATAAAGACTGAAGAGAATCTTGCTATATTTCCATTGAGTCATTTAGCAGACGCTCTTATCCAGAGTGATCTACAGCAAGTACAGGGACATTCCCCCCCTGAGGCAAGTAGGGTGAAGTGCCTTGCCCAAGGCTACAACGTCATGTTGGCACGGCCGGGATTCGAACTCGCAACCTTCGGATTACCAGCCCGATTCCCTAACCGCTCAGCCGCCTCACTCCCCTGCTGACGTTCACCCTTGTGTTCTCCTCCCCCAGGTGCCAGTAGGGGACCAGCCCAATGACATCGAGCTTCAGATCAAAGACCTCATCGTGAAGCACATCTCCAACCCAAACTCCATCATCCTGGCTGTCACCGCCGCCAACACAGACATGGCCACCTCTGAGGCCCTGAAGGTGGCCCGCGAGGTCGACCTCGATGGTACCAACACTGCTGCCGTATCTGTGTGTCTGTGGCCCAGACCTAAGTTCCCCTTAAGATCTCTCTCTCTCTCTCTCTCTCTCTCTCTCTTTCTCTCTCTTGCTCTCTCTCTCTCTCTCTCTCTCTTTCTCTCTCTCGCTCGCTCTCTCTCTCTCTCGCTCTCTTTCTCTCTCTCGCTCTCTCTCTCTTTCTCTCTCTTTCTCTCTCTCTTTCTCTCTCTCTCTCCCTCTCTCTCTATCTCTATCTCTCTTTCTCTCTCTCTTTCTCTCTCTTTCTCTCTCTCTCTCTCTCTTTCTCTATCTCTATCTCTCTTTCTCTCTCTCTCTCTATCTCTCTCTCTCTCTATCTCTCTCTATCTCTCTCTTTCTCTCTCTATCTCTATCTCTCTCTCTTTCTCTCTCTCGCTCTCTCTCTATCTCTATCTCTCTCTATCTCTATCTCTATCTCTATCTCTCTCTCTCTCTCTGTGTCTAGGTAGGAGGACCCTGGCCGTGGTGACTAAGCTGGACCTGATGGACGCTGGGACCGATGCCATGGATGTTCTGATGGGCCGCGTCATCCCGGTCAAACTGGGCCTCATCGGCGTGGTCAATCGGTACGTACAGAACCAGGCCTCGACAATGAAACGTTTTTCCTAAACAATTTTCCTCTCTCACACACACAAACACACAAACACACACACCATCGCGTCAACCGTCCCTCTCAGTCTCTCGTCTTCGCCCCTGTGCGTCCCAGGAGCCAGCTGGACATCAACAACAAGAAAACAGTCGCCGACGCCATCCGAGACGAACACGCCTTCCTGCAGAAGAAGTATCCATCCCTGGCCAACCGAAACGGGACCAAATACCTGGCCAGGACCCTCAACAGGTCTCCCTCAAACGGACGCACCTCTTCAATCAGGTGACCCCCCCCCCCCGACCCACCTAACTGGGTGATCCTTGCTGCAGATTGCTGATGCACCACATCCGGGACTGCCTCCCGGAGCTGAAGACCCGCATCAACGTGCTGGCAGCCCAGTACCAGTCCCTGCTCAACAGCTACGGTGAACCAGTGGAGGACCAGAGCGCCACTCTCCTCCAGCTCATCACCAAGTTCGCCGCCGAATACTGCAACACCATCGAGGGCACCGCCAAGTACATCGAGACCGCCGAGCTGTGAGTAGCGGGTAGGACCGCCGCCGGCCTTCGGAGGGGGCGCCGTGGGCCGGTCGCCGTGGACGACGACGCGAGCCAATTGTAGCCACGTTTAACAGTATCAGTAGTTGTGGTTGATTTGTCATTCAGCCTTGCAGAGTTAATCCAATAAACGTCAACTAGGAGTCATGTGGCTCAGCGGTTAAGGCGTTGGGCTCATGATCGGAAGGTTGTGAGTTTGATTCCCTGGCTGTGGCTACATTACGTTGTGTCCTTGGGCAAGGCACTTCACCCTACTTGGCTCAGGGGGGAATGTCCCTGTACTTGCTGGAAGTCGCTTTGGATAAGAGCGTCTGCTAAATGTAAATGTAACTAGTCTAACCCGATGCTCTTCTCTGTGCTTCAGGTGCGGTGGAGCCAGGATCTGCTACATCTTCCACGAGACGTTTGGCCGGACGCTGGAGTCCGTGGACCCTCTGGGGGGGCTGAATACCCTCGATATCCTGACCGCCATCCGGAACGCCACGGTTAGTCCTGCCCAGGGGGGGTGGGGGGTCGACCGGCCGCAGGGGACCTCCCAGGAAACCAGGCTCAGACAGGGAGGGTGACCGGAGCGTGTGTCCCTCTTGTGTGGTCCCCCAGGGGCCCCGGCCCTCCCTGTTCGTACCGGAGGTGTCCTTCGAGTTGCTGGTGAAGAAGCAGGTGAAGCGCCTGGAAGAGCCCAGCTTGCGCTGTGTGGAGCTGGTCCACGAGGAGATGCAGAGGATCATCCAGCACTGCAGCAACTACAGCACGCAGGTACACACACACACACACACACAGGTACACACACAGGTACACACACACAGGTACACACACACACAGGTACACATACATATACACACAGGTGTACATACATACTGTACACGCGCACACACACATGTATACACACACATAAACAACCCCTGACCGTTTACCTTCTGTGTGTGTGTGTGTGTGTGTGTGATGTGTGTGTGTGTGTGATTCCCAGGAGCTGCTGAGGTTCCCTAAGCTTCACGATGCCATCGTGGAGGTGGTGACATCACTCCTGAGGAAGCGACTTCCTGTCACCAACGAGATGGTGAGGCTGGCCTGGTACAGGACCATCCCCCCCCATCCAGCCTCCTGTCTGTCTGTCTGACTGACTGACTGACTGTCTGTCTGTCTGACTGTCTGTGGCCATCTGGTTCTAGGTTCACAACCTGGTTGCCATAGAGTTAGCTTACATCAACACCAAGCACCCGGACTTCGCTGATGCTTGTGGAGTCATGAACAACAACATAGAGGTGACTCACTGGCTCTCTGTTCCTTCAATGAAACATATATAAATATGATATATAAACGCCTGTACAAGGTTGTGACACTTTTTCCACCCTGTCTCATTCATGGATACTGTGTTTGTAGGAGGCCCGGCGGAACAGGATGAGAGAAATGCCCGCCTCAGTTCCCAGGGACAAGGTAAACCCTCCCCCCCCCCCTCCCCCCGCTACCGTACCGTGTGGAACACAGCCTGGATCAAGTCTTTGATGTACTGCATTTCCCCCCCTCCCATCTCCTATACCTTCACACTCACTGGATAAACCTCCCTGCCTCCACCTCTTCGCCTCTCCCTTAGTTTTCTCTCTCTCTCTCGTTTCCTCTTCCTAGTCTGCTAAAGGTCATCCGGGCCAGTCCCCCCTCCCTGTCGACCCCCCTGGCCCTGGGGAAGCGGAGGGTGCCAAGGTGGGCTCCACCCCTGGTTGGCTGGCTGTGTCTGGGCTTGGGCATGGATGCTGGCATGGTCCTTGTTCTAATCAGTGTCTAACCTCAAAACTCAGATCTCTGTATAGGGGCGTCTGGTAGTGATTATTATGCTAATGTAGGATTTGTACTGTATGTATGTGTGTGTGCATGTCCGCTTTGGTTTGAAGACGTGTTGAGCAGTCGAGATCGCTGACCATCATGCACCTTGTAAGTCAACATTTAGGTCGATGCTGTGTCTTATGAGCTACCCTCCTGCCCGGCTCTCCTCTGCTGTAATCCTGTATTAACCCCTCAGATCAGCTCTCGCTTTCCAGAGGAGGTTGAGGTGTCTGTTGCTGTGTTGTTCAGCTTGGCTCGAATCACGCTGGCTGTGGGCAATCATCCCAGCTGAGGGCCAACAGGGCTAACAGTCGTGCTAGCCTGGAGATATCGTCATTCCAAGCTCTGTGCTCCCCCGTCCCGTCCCCCCCCCCCCCCCCCCGCCCCCAGGCACCATCTTCTGCTGCCCCCCCAGCAGAAGGGGAGGGGACAGGGAACTGGAGAGGCATGCTGAAGAAGGGAGACGAGGCCCCCTCCTCCGGACCGGGAAGCCCCTTGAGAGGAGCCGTTAACCTGCTGGATGTGGTAAGATGGAGCCAAGATGGAGGATTTCTGTCCGGTTCAGAAGGACGTGATGCTGTTGAGCCCTCCGGTGCTGGCTCTCACTCTCCCCCCCCCCCCCCTCCCCAGCCGGTCCCTGTTGCCAGGAAGCTGTCGTCGAGGGAACAGCGGGACTGCGAGGTCATCGAGCGCCTCATCAAGTCGTACTTTCTCATCGTTCGCAAGAACATCCAAGACAGGTGAACCCGATCGCTCCGCCCCCCCTTCCTCATCCGCCCCCCCCTTCCTCATCCGCCGCCTGACTTCCTGCTCTTCGTCGATCGCCTCATCTCTTCTACCCCCCCCCCCTCCCCTCCTCCTCCTCTCCCCAAACCATTTAGTTCATCTTCTTCTACCTCAGGGATGATGATGCCTCTGTTCTCTCTCATCTTCCTGTCCGCTAGCGTTCCTAAGGCAGTGATGCACTTCCTGGTGAACCACGTGAAGGACAGCCTCCAGAGCGAGCTGGTTGGTCAGCTTTACAAGTCCGGCCTCCTCGACGACCTGCTGACGGAGTCTGAGGATATGGCCCAGAGACGCAAGGAGGCTGCAGACATGCTGCAGGTATGGGAACGACCCCCCCCCCCCCCCCCCCTCGTCTCTCCACGACCAATCAGCATTCGGACCTTCGAACCTGCGCCAACACGATTCAAATTCCCCCGTGTCTCGCACGTTGTTAACGACGACGCCGGGCGCAGGGTGAGGAAGCGTGTTGCCATGGTACCAGCTGACCACGCCCTCTGTTGTGTCTGTAGGCTCTTCAGAAGGCCAGCCAGGTGATTGCAGAGATCAGAGAGACGCACCTGTGGTGAGGGACGCGCTCTGCCATCGTCTCATCACGCCTGGAAAGAAATCCTTGTTTTGTCATCTCGTCTGAAGGAACTGCAAGTTGCCAACGTTCAAACGCACTGTTGTCACGGTTACAGTCAAGAATATATATAAACTGTCAACGTTAAGGTTCAAGGGAAGATGTTGAAGAGGGGTGGAGATGCCAAATGCTGCATGTCCGTGAGCCAGGAGGATGCCTCTGTTCAAGTGCGCTATTGTGGTCTAGAGGTAGTAGGAACATTTAGGAATTAAAGACCAGCGTTTCATAGAGGGGTCCATCAAGGCTAAACCGTCATGATGCTTACAAAATGATCCTTCATGTAAATGTTACTGTTGTGGAGGTTACATATCAGAGGAAACGCTAGTCAGAGTTAAGTTCCATTCCTTCTAGAAGAGGTCGTCCTCTGTGACGTACGTTAAAACAATGCCAGTCATGCACCCAGTAGAAATACCAAGGAACTCACTTGGCTTGATTTCATACGCTGTTTATCCCACTTTGTGTATGGAGAACCCTTAAACACTGTAAACCCACATTGCATTATATTTATGTGCTATTTAATTGTGATTATGTCCTCATCCTTGGGTGTTCATTGCAGATGTCTGCAGCTCATATTTAATATGGTACACTGTTTGTTTTTCATTAAAAAAAAATCGATGGCTTAGCGCTGTTTTGACACTTTTGGTGTTTATTAAGTGGGAGAGATTGCATCGAGTATCTTTAGTCCAGCGTCATGTCATGGCTTTAGCGCCAGGTTTAGCGCCCCTTCCTCCTGCTCAGACGCAAAGCTGGTCCACCAGAGGGCCGGGAGATGGAGGACAGATACAGGCTGAGCGTCACTACAGCGCCCCCTGGAGGGACCAGGGAGGACCGCTGAACATGCTGCGCGGTAATGAAGAGTTCACAGCTACTGCACGCTCATCACTGCTCTATTAACCTGAAGTCATGGAGACAGGCCTTCTGGGAAACCCTAACCAGGTACGCTCATTAGAAGGAGATTCTTCTGCACAGCTGCCTATTTTTCCCTGGATATACACAGGGGAGGGGCCCAGTAAAACTAGAGCTTTACACTGTACCACTGTACTGTGTTATGTCAGGGCTACCAAAACAATCGATGCTCAACATTGTCCACTGGTCAATCTGTCCACTGGTCAATCATTTTGCACCATCTGTACCATTTTGCATTATCTGTACAGTAGGACTGCAGCTATCGATTAATCGGACTAATGTAATGTACTTTATTTTCAAGAAACGGCCAATAAAGCTCAGCTGAAAACTCATGTTCATCCCAAAATAAATGTTAAGGCTACAAGAAGCAGCTGCCTTTCAAAGTGCCTTTTGTGGTGCGCAAACATTTATATATTATATATTATTTGACAACTGGTCAGTGATTGTATTCATTTCAGTCCCTCAATTTATTGATGGTTATGCAATTGTTAATACATGTGATAAGTGATTTGAGTAATGTTTATAGCTTTATTGTCCGTTCCATGAAAATAAAGTACTTATCCGATTAATCGATAGCTGCAGCCGTACTGCAGCTGCTACAGTCTACTACATACAACACTGTAAATACTGCCAACTGTAAAAAATACTGTCAAGTTTTGTACAATAAATCTGTACTTACAAATCTCTTTCAATACCTTGCATATACCCTGTATATTCCCATTAGCTGCCTGTTTTGCACTACTCTAAACATGTGATCTACATGTCAGTAAACCAGCTGTTCAGGAGCGTCCACGTGCTTCAGACAAGTCCAAGACTCCAACATCACACATGTTCAGAGTTTGTTTATTCAGTTTTCTCACATCAAGTTCGTTACTGTAACTAAACACCACCAAGCAGAGGGTCCAAGGAAAAAAACTCCAATGGTCAACTAGTGTTAAATGATATTTATATATAGATCAGCATGATTTATCAGTGTGAGAATCACCCGAGCCACGTAACACCGTTGCTAACTAAGCATACCAAACAGTCAAGTTGACTTTAGTACATCACTGTTACAACATTGAAACAATATAAGAATGTTAAAGGAATAAATTAGATATTTAGGAAGCAAATGCATGATCAATATTTACACAAACAATTAGTAACAAATAAAAGAAAGCCAAGGTGAGTGGTCCTTACAATTTCAACAAACAAATATTACTATGGGAATGGATAACAGGAGGGAATTCAGTCTAGAACTCTCCGACGTCGGACCTCTTGTCCCTGAACTTGCTCCTGGCTTTGGTGCGAGCCTTGAATGCTGCTGCATTGTAGAGGTGCTGGAAGAGAGACGGGTGTGGGTTAGACCAGGGGGG
The DNA here is from genome assembly GCA_030340685.1 of Protosalanx chinensis. Lineage (NCBI taxonomy): Eukaryota > Metazoa > Chordata > Actinopteri > Osmeriformes > Salangidae > Protosalanx > Protosalanx chinensis. The sequence continues at coordinate 128,962 of CM059335.1, read as the reverse complement.
GGGGATCACCCAGGTACACATGGGAAACGGACCTCGTTTTCAACGGGGGTCACGCGTAAAAAAGAACGTCTCATTCGACGAAACGGAATCGTACGGAAGTAATCCTCACCCTCTCGAAGCGGGAGATCTTCATGGCCTTCAGGGTGGCCTGGTCCACCAGCATGGGAGGCCCCAGCTCAAACACGTCACGGATGAACTCGTTGGCCTGGAGAACGAGACGCAGCGTCAGAGGGGACAGACCAGGCAGGGTCAGCCAGCCGTTAGAGTTACAGTGAAAACATGCAGCGAGAAGAATGTCCTGTGATTCTACGCTCACATCCACACAGTGGGGGGGGGGGGGGGGGGGGGGGGGGGGGGGGGGGGGGGGGGGGTCTGTTATTCTGCTGTGTTATGGTGAGAGGCACGGTTGTTGAGGCTGGTGACAGCCAGGGTGAGAATGGAGCTGTGGTCTTGTTGTGGTCGTGTTGAGGTCGTACTGCAGTCATGTTGTGGTCGTGCCTCTCACCTGGAGGTGGTAGTTCAGGTTGTGGTTGTGCTGCAGTCATGTTGTGGTCGTGCCTCTCACCTGGAGGTGGTAGTTCAGGTTGTGGTTGTGCTGCAGTCATGTTGTGGTCGTGCCTCTCACCTGGAGGTGGTAGTTCAGGTTGTGGTTGTGCTGCAGTCATGTTGTGGTCGTGCCTCTCACCTGGAGGTGGTAGTTCATCCCAGATCCAACAAACTCCCTGAAAGCATCGTAGGTCCTCTTCTTCACCCAGCTGTCGATGGTCATGCGCTCCGTCCCGAAACGGATGCTCTCGTTCTGGAACGTTCCTTCCTGCAGAACACATGGGGGGGGGGGTGTTGGTTAAGGCAAGAAATGACCATGAACAAAATAACCTTTCTGTGTTCCCAGGTCAGCTCACCTCCACAGCCTTCAGAACGTCCCGGAACACAGACCTCTGCTTCCTCTTGTCAGTCTTGGCGCGGTGCTTGTTGCAGTCTGTTGCCAGGGCGCCCAGCGTCACACACAGAGGCTCCCATTGGTCGCTTTCAAACTCCTGACAAACACACACACACACAGTCATAATCAAGTACAAACAGATAACAGACAAAAGCCATCAGTCCTGTGTGTGTGTGTGTGTGTGTGTGTGTGTCAGACGCACAGGGTCCATGTCTCTGGCCAGCTCAAACAGCAGGGCGATGGTCTCTCCAGCAGCGATCCTCATGTTGACATCTTCACTCTCCAGCAGGCGAGGCAGTTTGGGCAGGTGTCTGATCGAGACCACACACAGAACAGTCAGAACCACAGAGAAAAGAACCACAGTCAGAACCAGCACCATCAACAAGACACAGCTAGAGCACACACACACACACACACACAGCTTGGTGATGGCTGCAGTACAGCTGTGTGCAGGCAGGTGATGGGGTGGAGCTCTCACCTGTGTATGATGTCCTGCAGCTGGCTGGCAGAGCAGATGGTGAGCAGCAGGCTCCAGGAGAGGAGGGCGTTGGTGTGGAGGAGGGAGGGTCTGGGGGTTCAGGGGCCGCCTGCTGCCGTCCTCCCGGCTGTACGAGCGGGTGAACAGGCTCTCGAAGCCCTGCATGGTGGTCCACACGTCCTGGGGGAGGGACAGGGTCAGAGGGGGAGGGGCTCTGGAGAAGGGGAGGGGCTCTGGGAGGAGCGACGCTGTGTGGGAGTCAGGTGGGCTGAGCGGTGAGTGTCAGGCTAGTGAATGACTAAATGTGAAATGACTGAGAAGGGTCAGTGTAGCTTCTGATGGAAAGTCTTCCCAGCAGAGTAAGCTGGCAAAAAAAGTGTGGTGTACTGTAGTAAACACATTCCAACTGAAATCCATCCACATTACCCCCCCCCCCAAAGACTCACCAGGATATCATCTTCTGCCACTAGAGTGCACAAGCCCAAACTGGTAGCAACCTTCAGTGGGAAAAGAAAGAAGAACGGTCACCAGTCAGTCAGTGGACCCCCCCCCCCCCCCCCCCCCCCATCTCTGAGAGGGAGCCTGGAGGCTCCAGGAACTCACGGCTTGTCTGGCCTGGATGTTGGCCGCTCCGTCTGACAGGATGTTCTTGAAGATGGGCTTGAGGCTCTTGAACACCTCCTCGCTCTCGATGCCGGAGCCCAGCTGGATGCAGAGCAGGCAGGCCAGGGAGGCGGCCGCTCGCTGCTCCTCCCCCTTACCTGGAGGAGAGGGGGGGGGGGGGGGGGGGGGGGGGGAGAGTCAGCATGAGGCCCAGGCCCTCTCTGGTGGAGGGAGGATGGGCGGGAGAGAGGGAGGGAGGATGGGAGAGAGGAAGGGAGGGGCGTTACCTTTCTTCAGGCAGCGCTCGATGCTGTCGGTCACGGTCACCCTGCGCTCCAGGATGAACTCGTACAGGAGCCTGGTTGCCATGGCGCTCTTCAGGCTGTCCAGGGCTCCCTGTCTGGTCTTGGCACTGGAGGGAGGGGGGAGGGGGATTCGTACATCATCCAAGGGATTCAACACATGCAGGCAATAAGGCAGATTCTAACCACATCAGCCAGCTGATATCCTCCTGCTCTGAGCCCCTACTGACCTCTTGTCCACTGTGCTGTCGATGAAGCCCTTCAGCTTGTACTGGAAATCCTCCTGGGCGCTGTCTTCCCCTCGCCTCCCCTCCTGACAGGGGCAGAGGACAGCAGCACAGAGAGACAGCACAGTGAGACAGCAGCACAGTGAGACAGCGCTCTGCAGAGACTGGCCTCCCTTCCACTCTAACCAGACCACACGTTTGAGGATTTGCCTTTTCAGATCAAGATAATTATCATCATTATTTCGCTTTGGATAAAAGCATCTGCTAAAAAAAAGTGTACAAAATAAGTAGTAAATATATATATATATTTTTTTTTACACATTTAGACTTTGAGCTTGGTGGAGAGTGACTCAGACACGAGTGTTGTTCATTAAATATTGCCATGTAAAAACCTTGGACTGTGGCCTGGGTGTTTCCTGCTTGGTGACCAGCACTCACGTGCGCTTGCACACACACACACGTGCACACTCCCTCACCTTCGTCTGCCACGCTCATGACATCGCTGCAGGTGCTGCAGTGGCTGAGGGTCTCAATGGAGGCATCCTCATCACTGAACGACTGCACAGCACCATGCTGGCCCCCTGGAACACACACACACACACACTCCATTGGCTCACGTTTCAGCGCTAACATTATCAGGTCACACTAGGCTCCCACTAAATAACGTTTGGGGGGGGTCAGATAGCTCAGCGGGTTAAGGCGTTGGCCTCATGATGGGAAGGTTGTGAGATCGAATCCCAGCTGTGGCTATGTGACATGTGTCCTTGGGCAAGGCACTTCACCCTACTTGCCTCAGGGAGAATGTCCCTCTACTTACTGTAAGTCGCTTTGGATAAAAGCATCTGTTAAATGACTCAATGTAAAATGACTATGTTTGCATATTCTGTCATGTCCAGATAGGTGCCCTGGGTAGCTATGAACCCTCTTGTAAGTCGCTTTGGATAAAAGCATCTGCTAAATGAATACATGTAAATGTAAACCCCAGACTCTAGTTTTGTATCGTTTGATTCCGTTTAAAGGACAACCTCTCATTCTGGTAACGATGTTAAACATCTGTAAAGGTCTCTTTTCTCGAGAGATACAATGACAGCTAATGTTTTCCAGTTTGTTATTACTCAAAGGACCTCAAGTCAGGCACAATGAAAAAAAACTTGATTGTTTACACAACAGCTGATGACGTATTTCCTGTTTTCTGTCAATCTCGTTGCCATGGGGAACCACACTGATATCTGGTTGATTTACTACAAATCCAATGATTATATTATTTTAGCTGCCTATGTTTAGTCTACCAAATAATATTAATAAATAATAATAAAATGTTAAATAAACAAGTGAACTGGCTATTAACTACCATCAATAGCGATTGACTGATTGATCTAGAATATTGGGTACAATAAATCACCCATTTTAGAAATGGGAGCCGACATGTTCCCTCTGGAGGACAAATACAGGATTTTCTTATCTTATTTAACCGGTGGGAAAGATGCCGCAAGCGAGAAGGTTACATAAGCAGTGAGGTCGTCAGCCAACCTTAAACCTTAAGGCACTTGTCGCTGTCATGGATCTATTATAATAACGATCGCTGAGTTATAATGGGTCGCTGTCCCCATAAGATCCTGCATGGCTTCCATGTTCATGTTAGAGGTGAAACAGCCTCTTGTCTGGGAGAAAGGGACGTGTTTTCAGAACATATCTGGATTTTAGCCGGTTAGACTCGCCCGGACGTCTTTCCGACACGTCCTTATTTCGCACCTGCTCAGGCATGCGGCTTGTTATAAACTATAATATATAATTTAAGGCTGTTCTTGTTTTAATATGACAAGATTACAGTCCTTTGTCTCAACAATATCATGTCGCTGGCTCGCTTATCTGTTAGCTTTTAGTCTTGAGAAGAGAAGATTTATAGGCCATGACGCACTGCGTTTTGTAGTTCTTTTCGCGTTGACCAGTGGTTGAACAACAAAGAAACGTCACACTTAAGGAACTACATTTCCCAGTTGGGAGCGGCCATAACAAACCAGCTGCTAGGCGATTTCGGCTTACCCCGGTAGTCCTCTTCTTTGACCTCGGCATTTTCGTGCAGTTAATAAGAAAATGTGCAAAAATCAGCCAATACAAGACCAGTTTTTATTGTATTGTCTAATAAAATGTAATTCGTCCCGCGGCACAGTGGATAAAAAGGAGTTGAAAGCGATCCTGGAGAAAGACTTTGAGCCGAGACGAAAACATTTTCCCTCAAAAACAACTTGGGCTGCGCCGACCGCGCGAATCTGACCGTTTATATACCAGGCGTGTCACGTGCCAATACGGGAGGGTTCTTTGCACAATTGACCAATGATATTTCTATTAACGCCGTGACGTCAGTGCTGGAGGAATTTGACCACGTGGTGTCGTATCCTTTGTCACGTGGTTTCCCACAATAACAGACCCCATAATTAAACATCAACTGAACTGTATACGATCTCATTAGGAAAAAAAGGGCAATTAAGTGACATGTTCTTCTAAAAATACAAAATATATGTCCGTATGCAGTATTACCACTTGGTGATTTCTATATTACTTAATTACTGGATTACACTTAATCCAGTGTTTGTAAAATCATCTAAATAGTGTGGCATATTTAGCGTTGTATTCTAAACAGCCAATAACCTATGGCATTACTGAGTTCGTCTATTAACTGTTAATCAAACAGACTATTTTGCTGTTCTGTTGGGGGTTAACAACAGAAGATATGCCATTTGGCTTTGATATTAATGTCAATCTAAACCACTCCAATGTTGAAGATGTTGCATATTCTTATTATTACTTATTTTCTTATTTTTTTAAGATATCTGACCTTATCGTGCCCGCCTATTGCTATTGCCATTGTTATTGCTATTGTTATGTTATTGTCATTATGTATATTACCCTGCAACTCTGTGTGCTGTACTTTACCCTGCTGCTGTTGTGAACTGCAATTTCCACCTCCTGGAGGACAAATAAAGGTTTATCTAAATCTAAATATTCCGTAACGTGGTACATTAGATAGGCCATACCGGAACCGTATATAAAACAACACGTCTCTGGGTTACGCCAAAATGTCCGACACACAGAGCCACATTATCAAGCCACCATTCCTCTCCGCCATTTCTGACCACCGGTCCACAGACCGGTGGCGCTAAAGTGTCACAGAGTTCGATATTAAAAGCCTGCTTTTATCTGAGTTTTGCCAGTCATTCTCATCTTTTGACACTAGAGGGCGCTCCTGCAATGCACCTGTGTTCAGCGAGTTTTGCAC
>CM059335.1:92679-122635 GCA_030340685.1 Protosalanx chinensis | reverse complement strand
AGTCCAGCACGCTAGCACCAAGGAGAAAAGTCCTGCTGTGAGATCTGGCCCCCATTAAAACAGCCTGTTGTTTTAACTTGGCTTACTGCACAATGATGTCAGCGTGCTTGGGGAGGGGATGGGAGGGGAGAGCAGGAGGAAGAGTCAGGGGGAGGGAAGTGGAGGGAGGGAGGGAGGGGGAGGAGGTTTATGAGGGAGAGAAACAGGGAAGAAGACAGCGTTGGAGATGAAGGGGGCAGAAACAGATGGAGGGGGGGAGGGGGAAAGAGGAGGGAGAGAATAGCCAGGAGTACAGGACGAGAGAGAGGGGAGGAGGGGAGGAGGGGAGGGTGATAGAGAGAAACCAGGCTTGGGTTTGATAGCCCACATTGTTTAGTGCCAAGGTTAAACAGCCTAAGTAAGGTGATAGAGAGAGAGTTAGACAGAGGTAGAGTGAGAGAGAGAGAGAGTTAGAGAGAGAGGTAGAGAGAGGTAGAGTTAGAGTGAGTTAGAGAGAGAGGTAGAGTGAGAGAGAGTTAGAGAGAGAGAGAGAGAGGTAGAGTTAGATAGAGAGAGTTAGAGAGAGAGTTAGAGAGAGAGAGGTAGAGTGAGAGAGAGGTAGAGTGAGAGAGAGAGTTAGAGAGTGAGAGAGAGGTAGAGTGAGAGAGAGAGTTAGAGAGAGAGAGAGGTAGAGTGAGAGAGAGAGTTAGAGAGAGAGAGAGAGGTAGAGTGAGAGAGAGAGTTAGAGAGAGAGAGGTAGAGTTAGAGAGAGAGAGTTAGAGAGAGAGAGAGAGGTAGAGTGAGAGAGAGAGAGTTAGAGAGAGAGGTAGAGTGAGAGACTTAGAGAGCGAGGTAGTAGGAGAGAGTGTGAGAGAAAGAGTTAGAGAGAGCGCGAGAGAGAGAAGGAAGAGGGAGAAAGTAGATACACAGCTTACCGGTACCATTCCTGCCGCTCCTTAATGAAAGACCTCATTATGTTTATACGGCCACTACTTAGGAGTCTAGCAGACTAATGATACCTGTCTCTGCAGTGCAGTTGACACCAAAAGCGCAACCATAAATCACTGGTTACTTATTACCGTAATGTGTAATTAATACAGATCGCTAGACTTCCAGACTCTGGGCAAACTTAATAATGTCCTTGCTCAAACATTAAAGCCGAATTTCATCGAAATGGGAAATTCTCACCTGGAAAGGGGGGGGGGAGAGGCAGGCTGTGTGTGTGTGTGTGTGTGTGTGTGTGTGTCAGACTACATGTTAATCATGAACTGTACAGGTCTCTATTGGTGAGACCTACCTCTGCTTATCTCTCCAGACATCTAGGTGTGTGTGAGAGTGTGTGTGTGTGTGTGTGTGTGTGCGCGTTCTGGGTTCAGTACTCTTTTTCGGTGGGAACTCGGGCAGTCCCGGGGGCTGACCTCGGCGATGACCTGTGAGCTAGCGGGGGGTGAAAGGTCGCGGGTCTCGAGGGGAGCAGTGGCGACACCCTGGTGCTGCAGACCAGACGAGCCTCATCATCGTTAGAGGGGGGGGGGAGGGGAACGCTTCGCCATTGAAGGCTTCGGCTTAGCGAGCTGACCCCTGTCTTTCATGTGGGGGGGGAGACCCATGGTCTGAACCCCACCCCCCCCCCCCCCCCCTTTTACCCATGGATGTCCTTCAGTGTCAAGCAATTGGTTTAGGAGCTTCTTAAAGTGTTGTGCCAAGAGCTTAATGGATGGGGTTTGCTGGTTTGACTGATGGGCATTTCCGGATGAATCTCTGCAATTCGAGGATTAAACCATTCGTCATGCGGTTAAGTGAACTGTGGATCTCTGACAGCTAACGTTGTAAAGTCTGGCTTTGGGGGGAAAAGCCAGTGTGTCCTCCACAGCTGCATTAGTCACATTAGTCTGAGCTAATCTCATCTAACGCTACTTCTGTTAGCGGTCCGCCACCAAATCTAGTTTGTCGAACGCAAGCGCCGGGCTACGAACACTTAATCTCGTAAACTTTCCTTCTGAGCTTTTAGAGGTAACCTGGTTTGTGTCTCATTCGTTTTAGATGGGAGACTCATAGTCATGGTGAGTGACTGAGACAGATCGCTGCTGTAGGTTGATCAAGATGAGGGTCCGATTCCACAAATCTCTGACCCGAACGCTGCCAATTTTAAGAAATCTGGAACGTTCTATGCCTTGAGTCCACGACCGAATCGAAAAGTTTACCTCACTTTTATTCATAAAAATTGAATCATTTGAGTGATTTGATACGCTGCATTACGAACGAAAAAACAAAGAAATTTCTATGAAAGAAAACGTTTGTGTGGGTGTGTTTGTGTGGGTGTGTGTGTGTGGGTGTGTTTCTGTGGGTGTGTTTGTGTGGGTGTGTGTGTGTGGGTGTGTTTGTGTGGGTGTGTGTGTGTGGGTGTGTTTGTGTGGGTGTGTTTGTGTGGGTGTGTGTGTGTGGGTGTGTGTGTGTGTTTGTGTGGGTGTGTGTGTGTGGGTGTGTTTGTGTGGGGTGTGTGTGTGTGGGTGTGTTTGTGTGGGTGTGTTTGTGTGGGTGTGTGTGTGTGGGTGTGTTTGTGTGGGTGTGTTTGTGTGGGTGTGTGTGTGTGTTTGTGTGGGTGTGTTTGTGTGGGTGTGTTTGTGTGTTTGTGTGGGTGTGTTTGTGTGGGTGTGTTTGTGTGTTTGTGTGGGTGTGTGTGTGTGGGTGTGTGTGTCCTACAGTTTGTCCCCCACACCTCCAGGCTCTTTTGTTTGGGCCGATGCCCAGGGGCTCTTAGTGAAACCCGGCTGATATTACTCACACCCCATTGGCTCACCATGCTGCCAGTGCAGGGCTGACCCGCCCCCTCCACCCCCGCCCGGCGTCAGTTAGAGAGAGGACGGTCCCCCATGCCATACGGCCTCATCTTCATCACCCCCCCCCCCCCCCCCCCCCCCCCCACAGCACCACCACCACCAACCCCCCTTCGCCAAGGCGGTACGACCTGCACCCCCAGAAGGGTGAGGGGGCCAAAGTGTGAGGGGACAGACGCGTTAATGTAAAATGGGGGGGGGGGACGACACAGGGGTGTGTGTGGGGGGGGGTTGGGAACAGTAATCACCCAGAGCACATAAACAATGTGATGGGGGGGGGCAGTACACACACACATGGCATTTGAAACAGCAGAGCTTGATTCACCTCGTTTGCTTGATTGACCATGAGCAGGCGTGGATGGGGAGGGGGGGGGAGCGAGGGGGGCGAGGGAGGGGGGCGAGGGAGGGGGGGCGAGGGAGGGGGGGCGAGGGAGGGGGGCGAGGGAGGGGGGCGAGGGAGGGGGGCGAGGGAGGGGGGGCGAGCGAGGGGGGGGCGAGGGAGGGGGTTATCTTTACTGTGTCAGTCCTTGTTAAAGACATACTAAGACCTTGGCCCCCCGCGGTGAACGCAGGATTTAATGTAAATATTAGGCCAGGGACTTCAACACATGGTGCGTCTTCACAATAGGCTCCCCCCCCCCCCACCCCCAACCCCAAACCCCCATAGAGGAAAATCTGATTAATTGTTGGTAATCTGGTGAGGTACAGTGGGATTAAACATTGTGTAGGCGTGAGCCAGTGACACCGAGGTCGACCGAAAGAAAAAAATACAAAAGGAGAGAACTTGTTGTTGTCCCACTTCACAAACAGACTATTTCCAGGAACATGGAGATGGTGGGATGTTGGGAAAGCACAAACACAGAAAAAATGAGTGAGAGAGAGAGAGAGCTGGAGAGTGAGAGAGATAGAGAGAGAGACAGAGAGTTAGAGAGAGAGTGAGAGATAAAGTGAGTGAGAGAGAGATAGAGAGAAATTGAGTGACAGAGTGGGAGAGAGAGTGTGTGTGTGTATGAGAGATAGACAGAGATAAATAGGGAGAGAGAGAGAGTGAGAGAGACAGCGTACGTGTGTGTGTGAGAGTGAAAGAGAGAGTGAAAGAGAGAGTGAAAGAGAGAGAAAGAGAGTTAGAGAGAGTGAGAGAGCGAGAGATAGTGAGGGATAGAGAGAAATAGAGTGAGAGAGTGTGTGTGTGTGAGAGATAGACAGAGATAGAGAGAGAGAGAGATACAGTGTGTGAGAGACAGCATGCGTGTGTGTGTGAGAGTGAAAGAGAGAGTGAAAGAGAGAGAGAAAGAGAGAGAGTGTGGGGGTAGGATTGATGAACATGTGACAGGCACTGCAGATACAGTGTGGTTCTACCTGCAGGGCGGTCACATCAGTGTGTGTCGTCCCACCGGGGGCCCTGATCAATAGATCAATACTATCACCATGAGGAGGTGGCGGGGATCAATCCCTCCACTCACTATCCTAATTACTAACACAGGACCAATAATGTGTAAACCAACCCCCCCCCCCCCCCCCCCCCCCCCCCCCCCCCCCCCCCCCACCACCACCCCACACACACACAAACTCACACACACACACACACTCAGGCACCTGCGCACACAACCCTGATCAAACAGTTGTTACTCCTGCAGATATGAAACAGTTGAACCTTTTAGACAGGTGTTACCCGTCCTCCATAAAACGCTGCTCTCAAGAAACTATGTAGTTTGTCTCGTCAGGCACTGGAGCAGGTGGTAAGTGAGACTAGCCACACACACACACACACACACACACACAGACACACACACACCTATGCACCCAGGCAGACAGCTAGACAGGCATGCAGCAAGAAAAATGAGACAAACAAGCAGATGGACTGACGTTCAGACAGACAGGTGAACTCAGATTGACTCTCTCTGTCTCCAGGCACCAGTCCCTCATGGAGCTGTCAGACAGGCAGCCCCCTCCTCCACCCATCCATCCCTCCACCCCTCCACTCCTCCACCCCTCCATCCCTCCCCCCCCTCCATCCCTCCACCCCCTCCATCCCTCCCCCCTCCATCCCTCCACCCCTCCATTCCTCCACCCCTCCACTCCTCCATCCCTCCATCCCTCCATCCCTCCACCCCTCCATTCCTCCACCCCTCCACTCCTCCATCCCTCCATCCCTCCACCCCTGCACTCCTCCATCCCTCCACTCCTCCACCCCTCCACCCCTCCACCCCTCCACTCCTCCATCCCTCCACTCCTCCATCCCTGCAGCTAAAATGATGCGTCTCGCTCCGTGCAGGATGTGTTATGATTTACTCGCTCTTCATCCGTAGTGACATTGACCTGTGCTGGGGGCCACCCCGGGGGGGACAGAGGGAGGTGTGCAGTCAGGACAGGACTCAGCCCCCTGAGGGGGCGGATGAGCTGAGGTCCCTGGTCTGCTGGCGGAAAGCAAAAGAAAATGGGTGGATGGATGGGGCTGCTAGTCAAGACAAGGCAAGTGTGTGTGTGTGTGCGTGTGTGAGGATGTGTGTGTGTGTGTGTGTGTGTGTGAGGATGCAACTGTATGCTGGTAGCTGCAATGTGTTTCATTCCATAATTTAGCCTAATGTACCACTTAAGTGAGCACAAACCTATGAATAACTAACTCAGTGTAATGTCATCATAGACAAAGAAAAGAGACAAATAGCACTTCAGTAATTGTGAGTGCATGCTTTACTTGAGTGCTTCTCAGTTCCATCTGACAGTTGATTTGTGATTTTGCACTACTGTGTACATACCCGCCCCTCCCCCTGTACTATATATATATATATATATATCCATTGTCCTCCATATACTGTACCTCTTAATGTATACTCATATTTTATATAGTTATATGCCTCCCACCTGTACAGCTAGTGCCTACTTTAAATCTTTATGATTTTTTTATCTTATCTTTATCGCTTATCTTATTGAAGTTCCATATATGTTTTATGTTTGCTCTATCCTGCCACAGTAAATCCATGTTTGTGTAACTCGCATGGCGAATAAACACACAATCTGATTCTGATTAGGTGTTTAGAACCCAAGGGCTGCAGTGACGCTCTAACACCGGTGATGTCATCGTCACCTGACCAGGACATCCGACACCTATTGGCAGGCTTAATGTCGCTAGCGATCAGGTTCCCCTCGTCATGGTTACGGATCAATAATACATAGCCCGGCTCGCCATCGACACAGAAGATACATAGGACACCAGGGCATGATGGGATTGGCAGAACTGCCACTTTGGAGGTGAACTGGCACATGAAGAAGAGCAGTGAATATGGGGCCTGTGTTGTTAATAGGGGCATGTTAAACTATTCAACTATTCAACTTGTACTTACTTAAAGGTCATTATATTCTATAAATTACAAATCAATTGTGGGAGAGAAAGGATGTGACTGCACACTCTGTTTATGCCATGTTGTTTATCTGTATTTATTAGGATTCCCCCGTCAGGAGGAAACCTATTGTTACTGTAGGAATTCCGAATCTTGTAGCATTGAAGTCAATGGCAGCCATTTGATCGCAGCAGTAAAAAACTTAAGGTTTTTGGCATGGTGAAACAGTACAACATTATGAACTACCACACCCATTTTGGTCCACTTGAGACCAAAGGGGGCGCTACAGGCCACGCCCCCAATTTGACCATTTGTGTCCTTTTTCAAAGTGATGCCATTTGTACTCCTTTTGTCCTAGAATCCTGAAATTCATTACAGATGCCTTATTCGTCACGATGAACAAAAAAGTCACTACTCCTCCTTTTGCCCAATCTTCCCCATAATTTGCAGTTATCATCGTCAGAATAACCCTCACAAAATGTATCAATAGTATTTTTGATTTTGATAATTGTTTGTCTGCTACAGCCAAGGGGGCGCTACAGGCCACACCCCAATATGCCTTTTTTAAAGTGATGCCATTTGTATCTCTTTTGTCCTGGAATTCTGAAATTCATTCCATGTGCCTCATTCCTCACGACGAACAAAAAAGCTTCAGCAAATCATTATGGCAAATCTTTCGATTTTTCTGTACAATATATATTTATGAAACGTGTTTTTTCGCTACTACTTCTACAATCCAAATCCAATCGTCTCCATTTTTGTCTGGCAACATCGTCCGACCAAGCCTCACTTGAGTTTATACTTTGAGTTAAATCCAGAAGGAATCAAACCATGTATGACTAAAAGTTTTTTTTAAAGACAGTAGAAAGAAGAAAAATGTATATTCTTATATTTATATGCTTTTACTATATGCTTGTTACACCGTTATTTTGTTGTTATTCTACTTTCTACAAAGTGAATATGCTGGTTTTAAGTTGGTATTACACTTTATACCAGTTATTACCACATTGTTACACTGTTATTAAGTTGTTGTTACACTTTATAACAGTTATTATCACGTTGTTACACTGTTATTACGTTGTTATTAAACTTTTTACCAGTTATTACCACATTGTTACACTGTTATTATATTGTTATTACACTTTTTACCAGTTATTACCACGTTGTTACATTGTTATTATGTTATTATTACTTTTTAAATAGTTTTAGCTGTGGTTAGTCGTCAGATGACTTTTGCAGCAATGAATCCTGATGTGTCAGCAAGGCCAAATCAGGGTTATTTTGTTTTTGTTACTAACTGAACCTGGAAATGAGCTTGTCAAACTCTTTTGATTGTGTTTATACTTTGTGTTAAATCCATAAAGAGTCAATCCATGGATGACGAAAAGTTTGAAAAAAGACAGTAGAAAGAAGAACAATTTATATAAAGATTTTAGGTTGCTATACTGTTATTAGGACTCCTCCGTCAGTTATCCATAGGATTTTTGATGTTCACAATCCTTTGTCCGTTACAGCACAGGAGGCACTACAGTCTTGGATGTTTTCACACCAAACATGCAGATTGCATTTGGAATTATATATCATTTTCATAAATTCACCATCGCTGCTTGCAGCTATATTTTTTATTGTATTTTAATTTGTTCTATTTATTATCTGTATTTTTTCACCTTTTCTACTTTTATTCTGCTGCTGTAGCAAGTAAATTTCCCCGTTGTGGGATGATGAAGTATATCTTATCTTATTTAACATTAAATCATCTACATGATTTCTCAATCAGAAGGCCAGGATGAGATGCAGTCATCCTGTCCGATCATCATTTTTTAAGCAGAGGACCTTGCAACCAACATTTCCAGAGGCTTCCGTCCACACAGCACCCAGGAGAGACGTTACCAGACAGCCCACTACTCTAACCCTCTGGACCACACCCACCCACGCCCCCCAGCCCCCCAACCCCCACAGCCCCCACAGCCCCCCAGCTCCCCAGCCTCCCCAGCCCCCCCCAGCTCCCCCAGAAGATCTCCACGCGAGCGCCCCAACCTGAACCCCAAAGACACCAAACCTCTCCAAAACACACAGCTACAACTCACCCCCCTGACACGATGTTGCCCCCGAGATACGATAGCTCACTGTGTCGAAACCTCCCCCCCCCCCAGGTCTTTCATTCTAATTTACGTTCGCTCGCTAATTTTCCAGTCCCTTTCCTTTCCATCAACATGACAATTACAATAAAAAAGTATGACACGAGGGGGCGTGCCCTCTGCCCCCCCCCCCCCCCCAGACCGTAATGCCAGCTAACCCTTGACCCCCTGACCTTGACCAGGCTCGGGTTACCGTTCTGCCCCCCCCGCCCCGAGGGCACCGCGGTGGTCCGGGGGGGGGGGGGGGGGGGGGGGGGGGGGGTTCTTCAAGGTTCAATAAGGCGCTGAGGTTCGCTGAACACAGCCCACATGAGGTTCAGAAGGTCAGCTTTGTTACGAAGCTTTTGTCTGTGCGGTCGGTGCTTCGGGAGACGGTTCATCAGAGCCGTGTTAGTGAGCTAAGCTGAAGCCTGCCTCTTGATCCTTCCTGTCTGAGTCCATGTAGCGCTCGGCTCGCCAGAGCGTCCGGGCAGGATGGAGGGCCGGTCCTCTCCTGGGGAGGAGGGGGGGGGACGACGACATGTGAGGAAACAGCTAATCAGATGATTTCCAGGTTGTTCGCTGCTCGCTGAGACGTGGGTGAGAGTGACAGGAGGTGACAGAGCGACGGGCTGGGAGCTTATCAGAGAGGGTGTTTGACAGGAAGGACACAGAGAGGGAAGTCAGAGGAGGAAGACTTAGACATGGGTGTAAGGAAGACCAGAGGCAGCGGGAGAGGCAGAGAGACAGCAAGAGAGACAGCAGGAGAGGCAGAGAGGCAGCAGGAGAGGCAGAGAGGCAGCAGGAGAGGCAGAGAGGCAGCAGGAGAGGCAGAGAGACAGCAGGAGAGGCAGAGAGGCAGCAGGAGAGGCAGAGAGACAGCAGGAGAGGCAGAGAGGCAGCAGGAGAGGCAGAGAGGCAGCAGGAGAGGCAGAGGCAGCAAGAGAGGCAGCAAGACAGCAGGAGAGGCAGAGAGACAGCAGGAGAGGCAGAGAGACAGCAGGAGAGGCAGCAGGAGAGGCAGAGAGGCAGCAGGAGAGGCAGAGAGACAGCAGGAGAGGCAGAGGCAGCAGGAGAGGCAGAGAGACAGCAGGAGAGGCAGAGAGGCAGCAGGAGAGGCAGAGAGGCAGCAGGATAGGCAGAGAGGCAGCAGGAGAGGCAGAGAGACAGCAGGAGAGGCAGAGAGGCAGCAGGAGAGGCAGAGAGACAGCAGGAGAGGCAGAGAGGCAGCAGGAGAGGCAGAGAGGCAGCAGGAGAGGCAGAGAGGCAGCAGGAGAGGCAGAGAGGCAGCAGGATAGGCAGAGAGGCAGCAGGAGAGGCAGAGAGGCAGCAGGATAGGCAGAGAGGCAGCAGGAGAGGCAGAGAGACAGCAGGAGAGGCAGAGAGGCAGCAGGAGAGGCAGAGAGACAGCAGGAGAGGCAGAGAGGCAGCAGGAGAGGCAGAGAGGCAGCAGGATAGGCAGAGAGGCAGCAGGATAGGCAGAGAGGCAGCAGGAGAGGCAGAGAGTCAGTTCCGAAGGCTGAGCAGATCCACATGACTCACGCTTCGCTACACCAGACTGCCGGACATCTGAGGACACACACTCTTTCTTTCACCCATCTGCCCCGGGACTCGATGACTCTCAAAGCTCGCTCTTCGCTTCGCTCTCATAGATTTGACAGAGAATTCGATTTGATGTGTTCCAGTGCAAAGACAACATCGTTTTATGAGTTAGATGGTGAACCGTAGCTTTGTTATCAGTCAGAGAGTCACAAGATTTCCAAAATCCAGTTTGCATAGAGCACAAAGAACCGGCTGAATGAAAGGCAGAGCCGAGGACGCCTTCTGGAAGGAAACATGTCTGACTGGAAGCCACAAACACAGGTGTGACCCTGGGGGATCCAAGCACACTCACAGGTGTGACCCTGGGGGATCCAAGCACACTCACAGGTGTGACCCTGGGGGATCCAAGCACACTCACAGGTGTGACCCTGGGGGATCCAAGCACACTCACAGGTGGGACCCTGGGGGATCCAAGCACACTCACAGGTGGGACCCTGGGGGATCCAAGCACACTCACAGGTGGGACCCTGGGGGATCCAAGCACACTCACAGTCTGTCTCCCAGAGTCCTCCACTTCCAGGTGTCAGAAGGAGTGTTGAACACTGTTTTCTTTACTTATCCCCCCTCCCTCCCTCCCTCCCCCCTCCCTCCCTCCCTCCCCCCCCCCCCCCCCCCCCCCCCCCCAGTCTGGCTCGTCCTCTGGTATGGCAGGAATGTGAGACTGTGTAGACGCCACTGTAGTCATCGCTATGACAATGCTGAGGTTTATGGGCCATTAACAATCATTACCAGGATGACCTCTTGTGCCCTGGTTTATTACTCTCCTTTCCTTCCCTCCTCTGCTCTCTTCTCCTCTCTGCTCTCACCTTCCCTTCCTCTCCCTCTCTGTTCTCCTCACAGAATCTAGGGAGGGAGTCAAGTGGCTGGTAAAATCAGAAGATTGCAAGTTCGAACCCCGGCTGTGCCAACATGACGTTGTGTCCTTGGGCAAGGCACTTCAACCTACTTGCTTCAGGGGGGGGAATGTCCCTGTACTTGCTGTAAGTCCCTCTGGATAAGAATGTCTGCTATATGACCGCACGTCAATGTAGAATCCAGGAAGGGGGGGGGGGGGGGGGGGGAATTCAGGAGAGTGTTCCAGAACAGTCATTAGCTAGTATGACAGGGGGGGTGGGGGGGGGTGGGGGCTGACGACCGCTCCTCCGTGCCCCTTTAGAGTCCCCCTCCCGCTGCCCTCTCTCCCTGGTTAACCCTGCGTAGCCCAGAGCAGCGCTCGAGCACTATTCCATGTCACGTGATCGGATGAGAGGGTGTCCAATTGTTTTGACACCAGCGTTCTTTGGTTCGAGGGGGAAAGGTTTGGCTGTTGCACCAGCGCAGGGTTCACAGAGAGGTTCCTGCGTTACTCACTGGGAGGCGTTTAGGCGTTGAACAGCATGCTTCACTGCCTCTGGGACATGGGCTGTCACGCTGTATTGGATCGCCAAGGGTTAACAAGAGATTGTGCCGGGGTGTTTTGTGTGAGGTGCACCGCAGCGAGTGTGTGTGTGTGTGTGTGTTCTGTGTATGTAAAAATTTGGTTGTTCACAGCTATGGGTGGAGTTTTAATGGGGCAGATGAAGGCTTCATTCTAGATTCTGGTAACTGTACGCTGTATATGGATGAAGCCACTCTGGCAGCACACTGCTTACTAGTTTAATTCACGAGGTAAAGCCAGAGTAAATCTGCATTCAGAAAACTTTCCGACATCAAACCCTTTATCGTTAGGGCAGCTCCTCTGTGGATTTACGGCCACAGAAAGAAGAAGGTTGTCCTTGCTGACCGGATACTTGAGAGTGGACACACACACACACCTTGTCAAGAGCGGAATGAGAATTGATTCATGGTGAGGAGGAGAACTGAGCGAGGGATGGGAGGGGTCTCACCCATCGGCGATGCCACAGGAGGGACTGTCTGGGGGAGGAGGGGAAGGAGAATGGGAGAAGGGGGGGGAGGAGGAGCTGGGGAGATCCGTATGAAAAGAGGCAAAAGGAAGATAGTTTGTCTGGGACAGATTAGCTATCCCAAGACCAATCACCGGCGTTGGTTCTCAGACCGAACATGGGGGTAGGGGGTGGGGAGGAGGAGTGAGGGGGGGGGGGGGGGGGGGGAGGAGGAGTGGGGGGGATACCCTCCACATGGCTGCAGTTTAGAAAGGGTTCTAGGTCAGGTTCTCGGAGAGCGAAACAAGTGGGTGTGTGTGTGTGTGTGTGTGTGTGTGAGAGCACGGCTGTGGGAAAACTGCACAGACGAGTCCGGTCTTGCACGAAGGCGGAGCTTCGCACTGTTTTGTGTGGTGTGGTGTGTGTGTGGTGTGTGTGTGGTGTGTGTGTGGTGTGTGTGTGTGATGTGCGTGTGTAAAAATAGCACAGCTGGCATGCTTACCCGGGCCGCCTTCCTGAGTCAGACGCGCTCCGATAAGAAACCCATCCTGATTATGTAAAACATGTGAGTTGATAACCATGAGGATTCTTCAGTGCAGACTTGTGACACGGCGAGAAGGAATAATGTTATTCCATTCCTCTCTGACAGCTGCTACCCCCCCGAACGCCCCATCCATCACCGCCGAGCTCCCGCTGGAAGTACATTAACGTCTGCCGGGTCGTCCTTGAAAGCAGCTTGAGACGCGATCGGAATCGCAGGGGTAGCAGACGAGACGCCATGCAGGACAGTGAGCCCTGAGGACCAGGGAAACATCTAAAACATGCAGGACTGTGGGCCCTGAGGACCAGGGTTGAGAACCACTGCTTTAGGGTGTCACCGAGAGCGTATTTCGGCTGCGTCAGAGAGACGGACATCTCCTGTCGGATACACACGCTCGCACAAGCGCACGCAAACACACACACACACACACACACAGAGAGCTAGCCCAGGTGACGCACGCCTACCTGCTCATTATGAAAAAACGATGCCTCGTTTCCCCTTGAACTCCTCCTGAACCTTTCTCGTCGCTTTTAGATTTAAATGCCCCCCTCCCCCCCCCGTATTTATCTCTGACCTCCGCATGGAAATGAGCCTGTGAACACGCAGCTAGCACACATGCTGTCCTTCTACCGAGAGCTGGAAGTAGAGCAGATCACAAAGCACCTCAGCAGGACCCCTGGGAGTTCGTTTGCAGAAGAAGGATCTGGAAGAACGTTCTTTAAAGATCCGGGGGGATTCTGCAACACCCTTCAACAGATCTTTACGGATCTTTTAAGACAATTTACGACCATTTCGCTTCTTTTTTTTTTACATACAAAAAGCAAGAAGGCCACAGAGACAAATCCTGTCGAGAAAGATTTGGTGAACGAAGACTTAATCGTTGGCAGATATCGAATGGCAGCAGGACACAAGAACAGTTTAGTGTGAGGCAACATTAGCAGAATCTAATGGAGCTGGGAGCTCTTAAAGCGCACCATTACACGGTCCAACACATTATAGATGTTGGCTTAAACCTCTTTCCTACCTAAGCTGTAAAACAGTCTTAGCAGAGCAGGGCTGGCAAGCCGAGGGTTTGTATTGGCTAGCTGGTCTTTTCACACGGGGGGAGACAGAGATGTGCCAGGGACAAGCTCCATCACAAGCCAAGACACATTTCACAAGTCCTGTCTCCCAGGGGCCAGGGGGGGTTTAGAGAGGTTTAACTCTGAGGGTGAGGCTGATGGTGTTCGATAGTAACCCTCAAGGAAGCCCACCTCCCTCTGCTCCCTGGTGGCCCCCGACACGGGCAAGGGCTGAGAGAGAGAGAGGGGGGGGGGGTCCTGTGTGAGAACCGGAACGTTCTGGATGCAGGGGCTGAGGAAGTGACCTCACAACATACCTCTATCCTCCTCCTCCTCTTTTTTTCCGCTGCGAGCATGAAACACACACGCTGTCCCACATCGCACCGCAACCTGATAAGTGTCCGCCTCGCTGGCGGTGTGAGCGTCTCGTATCGCTGGATGCCAGACAGATGATTGCGTGTTCTTGTGCGACTGTGTGTGTGTGTGTTTTGGACAGCGTGCTACTGCAGGAAGCACGCGACGACGGCAGATTGCGGGCGTCCTTGCCAGGCCCCAAACGCAAGGCGCTTGTCGGGAATGCGTCACAGCGATCTTCTCATCCCCCCCGCAGACGGAGACGCAAGGCCACGCTCCCCCCCCCCCCCGCCCTGTCCTCGCTCCATCAGACATTCCATAGATGATGACTCAGTGTGCTTGAATTCAAGTCGTCCTGTTCTAGGACTCACTGGGAACATCTCATGGAAGCGTGGGGGGGGGGGGGTGTGGGTGGACTTGTGGGGGGTGTGGGGGGGAGTGTAAGCTGGGTGGCCTCCACGTGTGGGATCCCCTCGGTCGTGTTCTGGTGGTCTGCCTCTGATCCTGGGGCATGTGATCGCCGCCGGGAAGTTAAGACTTGGGGAATGCGAAGGGTGGGCTGGAGTCAGAGGGCACCGCGCCGCTGCGTCCCAGGACAGCGGTGGAGACGGTCTCTGCGCCCGCACAGGCCGGGGCAGACGAGGTAACTCTCCCAGGATGGAGAGCAGTCAGGCCGGCCAGCAATCAAGCCTTCAATCCCAGTAGCAGATGGTCTGCTTCTGTTTCTCTGGGCCAGATGAATCGGAGGACAGCGGAGTTGGTCGGGACCCGGTCGGGGAGATGCTCGGTAGGTTCCTAAACGCTCCTAATCAGAGGTTTCTCTGACCCGAGTCACGGTTCAAATCCATCCACATCCGACTGCGTCAGAAGCCTTTCTCACTGTGTTCCCACCCAGGCAGGGAGTGCTGCTCTGGGAGAGCCATCAGGACAGCCGTCTGTGCGATGCCTCCGGGGTGAGTTAACATGGGTGGACAGACACACACACACACACCTCTGGGAGCCAGACACGCAGAGTTTGCCCACAAAGTTCTGCTGTATGTCCAAAACGTGTGTTAGAACTTTAAGCGGTCTCACTGGACGAGGGGACGACCGAGTACGGCTGGAGGATGGAAACAGACGAGAGCTGTGAAGTGTGTGACTTAAGGTGTGTGTGTTTGTGTGTGTGCGTGTGCGCGCCTCCTGTCTACAGAGGTGATGGATGGCTTGCGAGGGTTCTGGACAGGAGATGACGGATGACAGTTATTTCCTGATTCTTTTAAAGACCACTTTCCCAGGGCACAGCAGCAGCTGCCTCCTGGAGAGAGAGAGAGAGAGAGAGAGAGAGAGAGCGAGAGATAAAAAATGATAGAGCGTTAGCCAGGGAGATGGAAACGAGAGAGCGAATCGAGCGAAAGTCTGATAAGGAGACATAATGAGCAGGAAAGTGGAAGCAGATGAAGAGATACCACGGATGAAGAGATGCCATGGATGAAGAGATGCCAGGGATCAAAGGCAGTGGCCTCATTCTCTCACGTTGTACATTACAGAAGATCCCCATTGATTGGCAACACGGAAATGAACCTTTACGTCAAACAGCATCAACACTGGCCGGTCAATGGACACTTTCCACTGATCAATACGTCCTTCGGTCACAGTGGAGGGCCTGATTGGCCAAGTGCTCCACCCTGGTTATCTCTACTGGACCGCGCTAGCCCATAACAGCAGCCTTCATGCTGGATCTCAACGAGAACCGGAATCTGGGTTAGCTTTCGCACGAAACCATGTCACGATAAACCTCCGCCCCGTTGTGTGGGAAGCGCAACGGACAATACGCCTTCGAAAGGGAGTTTTTGAAGCAACTGCTTTGCATAAAAACGCTTTTCACGAGCGCTTTAACATGATCAGACATCTTAACAAAATAACAAAAAACCCAGGGCAAAGCCTATAGAATAAGCTTTAAGCAATGCTGGGTAAACTGGAATGATCTGTAGGAAGCGTTTCTTTACGTTCCTCAGTGGGGGGGGGGGGAGCAAACACGGAAGCATGTTTTGACATTTTCAACGAAAACATTGGTTCGGCTTATTCAGTCTATCCTGACCACAGCTGACAAGCTAGCGTATACAAAGTGTCACATCTAGACTACGCTCAAAAGGTGACCGTACGACTGCAACCGCAAACCTGACACGCAGAAACACAAGCGCACGCTGTACATGCTTTTTTGTTTACTAAGATAACACCGCACAATGTCTACCTTCAGTCTCTTCACACAAACATGTATTATCCATGTGTGATAGCCCCCCCCCCAATCCATAGTACAGGGGGGGCAAACCCTGGTCCTCGAGAGCCACAGTCCTGAAGGTTTTAGATGTTTCCCTGCTCCAACACACCTGATTCTAATTCCATAGAGCTTAATGACGACCCAGTCATTAGAATCAGGTGTGTTGGAGCAGGGAAACATCTAAAACATGCAGGATTGTGGCTCTCAGAATCAGAATCAGAATCAGAATGGGGGGTTTATTCGCTATGCAAGATAAACAAACATAATTCACTTTGGCAAGAATGAGCAAACATAGAACATAAATGTGGCCTACTAATAAAATGGAAAAATGAATACAATGTAAAAATACACTGCAGATATGATACATATAGACAAAGAATACAAATGTTACAAATAATACAAATGATGCGAGTAGTGCAAATGATACAGGTAACATGGAATTGCAAATGACATGGGTACAGAGTGGAATGGGTATATATATATATAACGTTGGGGGAGGGGGGGAGGTATATACACAGTGGTGCACTGTACACTCGAGGACCAGGGTTGACCACCCCTGCCATAGTCTGACAGACAACCTTAAGATATCGCGTAGGACCGTCTCGTCAACGTGTATCCACGCTCACGGACGCCACGCTAAAGCTAACTGGGCTTGTGGAGCGTTTGTTTCTCTCTTCTTCTGAAGACGCGTCCTTTTGCCGAGCGTCGAGACGAACATGAGACTGCCATGGCTCCCAGTCACACTTAGAGAGGCAGCTCAAGCAGAAATACCTTCCTCCAACCCTCGTCTTCCTCCCCCCTGTCTCCACGTCCGCATCGGGCCATCTCGCTCCGACCGAGGGGGAGATGGAGGAAACTTGTCATGTTTAGCGCCTAAGTGGGTCAACATTTACTCTCGGTAGGCCGGGAGGGAAGCGTACTAGGCCAGAATCACTCAGCCGTGTGTGTGTGTGTGTATGTGTGTGCGTGTGCCCCACAGACCCTGGCTCCAGCCAGGCTTGTTACAGAGAGAGACAGTCTATCTAGTCTCCACGCAGTCAAACCTCAATGTATAGCTAGTTCTCGCACAGATCCACAAAGTCCCTCAGCATGAGCAGATCATACCAGAGATCAGCTGAACTTTAATGTTCTTTAATTTGTGATTGAAGTCCCTGTTGGGAAATCTCATCGCTGCTCGTCAGTGGAGGGCAACGGAGGATGTTAGACGAAGCCGGATGATGGGATGAGAGTAAATCATCCATTTAAATACGGGATCAGAATGGAATTTGAAATGCTAATTGAACCACGGGATGAGAGCTGTATGAAAATGATTCAGATTTACCTCTGGTGCAGAGACGTCAAAGAATGCAACTTTTCATGTTATAGTTAACCCTTTCTTCCACTGGTGAGATGCTCAGAGAAAAAGTGAGATATTTAAAAACAGTCATTTTATCCACAGACCATATTCACGATGGTATCTTGTCTCCATCTAGTGACCACTGTGTTTTTTACATTAGCCTAGAGTTGGCTCAGTGAGGTGAGACGCTGCCTCCTAAATACAAGGTTTGGGGTTTGAATCCCAGCACTATTTTAAAGCACAGATTGGCAGTCACTTGAAAAACACCCAGAGATTAAAACAGGGTTACTTTGGAATTAGCTCAGTGAGGTAAAAAGGCTGCCTGATGCCTGCAAGGTTGAGGGTTTGAATCCCAGCGGTTTAAATGTGATATTTTAAAGTATTTGTTGGCTCTTGAAAAACACCCGGAGAACCATTCACTGTCAGCCTGGATTTGGCTCAATGAGGAGAGATGCTGCCTTGTGACTCAAAGGTTGAAGTTTTGAATCCCAGCTATGTAGGCGTGGAATTTTGAAGCACAGATTAGAAGAGGCACTTGAAAAACGCCTGGAGAACAAAAGCGTGTCAACCTGCAATTAGCTCAGTGATGTGAGATGCTGCTTCATAACTGTAAAGTTGAGGGTTTGAATCCCTGCTCTTTCCATGCGATATGTTAAAGCACTTGTTGTTCTTGAAAAAGAAGTAGATCTATATCTGTTTTTGTTTTTTTTACATTAATAAGGATACTGTGTTATGCAGAGGTGTACTTATACAATTTTATAGACATATGATACTATTTATAGTCGCGGCAGAGAGTGGAGCGAAATCTTTTCTTCTTCCTAGAGGAGCGTAACATAAAAAACGTAACTTTTATAACTGGAATAATTCAGAGGGCATTGGACTGTAAGTTTTATTAAATTCATAGACGTGCAGATTGTCACAGACAATACCAAAAAGGAAATCTACCCTTAACACAGGCAGTTTCAATCGCCAAGGCAACAGTTGAACCGGATCGGTTCAGAGGTCGTGCTTCGTGAGCTCCCTCAGGCAGACGGTGGCGTAACATGAGGTGGCGAGGTCAAAGGTCAGATTCAGAGAGACCGTGTCTGTGTCGTTTTGTCGTTTGGGTGATGCAGCATCTCTGCCTAGCTGACACTCCTCTCCTCCTCCTCTCCCTACTCCTACTCCTCCTCCTCCTCTCTCTACTCCTCCTCCTCTCCCCCCTCCTCCTCCTCTCCCCCCTCCTCCTCCTCTCCCCCCTCCTCCTCCTCTCCCCCCCCCTCCTCCTCCTCTCCCTCCTCCTCCTCCTCCTCCCCCTACCCCTCCTCCTCCTCTCCCTACTCCTCCTCCTCCTCTCCCTACTCCTTCTCCTCCTCCCTCTCTCCTCCCAGCCCCCGGCATCGCCCCCTGCAGGCTGTAGGTCAGGTTGCGTGGGAGGGCCAGCAGGGGGCGATGGCAGCCAGGGAGGTTGAGTTTGAGGCTGGTGATTCTGAAGCGGCAGGTCTGCAGTCCGTCCTGCGCCAGCCTGGCCTGGTACCAGGCCCCCAGGGCGTTCTCTGGGTACTGGACACTGTTGCCTGGCATGGGCAGAACCACCTGGAACACACATCAGGATCAGAATCAGAATCGATTTTAATCACTATGCAAACACAGAATTCACTGTGGCAGAAAGGAGCAAACATAGAACATATGTGACATAATAATAAAACAGGATCCAAAATATATATAATGTTAAATACAATAAAATTAGATACAAATAACATAAAAGTACAAATAACAAAGTACAAAGTGACACAAACACACACCTGAGCTAGTGTGTAGACGCCCTGCTCCTCTTCTTCTTCGGTCACCACATGGATCTGCAGTAGCAGCACACAGGATTTCAGAGGTTCAGTCCTCCAGCCATATGATCAGCCCTTAATACTTCCTGTGTGTTTCTGCTTACCTGAGACTGGTTCGGTTCCTCCAGGGTCTCCAGTGGCCCTGTATCACCATGTGCCCAGACAAGGTCCCCCTTCCTGGGCTTGTGCCCCAGCGTTGCCAGCCTGTGAGCCACCGCCTGGTTCCACACCCGGCTGCAGTAAGCGTGGGGGTAAAACACCCTCATGCCGTGGGGGAGAGCGAGCCAGGCACGGGCGCAGCCCTCGGGGCCCGGCCCGTAGCGGTGCAGCGCCCTTAGCATGATGCGCTCCCGAGGCTTGGACGTGGGCATCAGCGCCAGGCTGGCCTTGGCATCACCTGGGCCCCACAGAGAGAGGAGAGGATGAGACGGTCTGTGGATGACAGTCTGTGGATGACAGTCTGTGGATGACAGTCCACTGTGGAAGGTGTCAAATGTACTCACCAGTCTGAAGGAAGAGTCTTTTTGCCTGGTTCTGAGGTTCATCGCCGTCATCGGGGGTGAAGAACATTCGCACCGCCAACACCTCTCGCACACACACACAAACACACAAGTCAAAATGGCGATCTGGTAACGTCTCCTTGAGCAGTAATGAGTGTATGCAGGGCTGGGTGTAGGTCGTAATCAGACGGTACCATGTCTTCTTTGAGCAGAGCCAGCCCGACTTCGTCTGATTGGATAGTCTGGGCGCTCCCAAACCTCTGAGGACCGTAGTAATTCACAAAACCTCTGGACTGAAGGAAGCAAAATAACAACTTACTGACAGACGGACAGACAGCCTGACTGCAGCCTCCTCAATCCTCCCATGAACACACGTAAAGACGACATGATAGGAGACCCCTTTGAGAACCATCTAGAAGGATGTGAGATGGTCACCTTGACGTTGTCCACAGCTTCCTGCACCAGAGCAGCCAGGTCCTTCTGGGAGCCGTGACAGGGGTGTGGTGTCAGATCTCGCACCGCCACGTCAAAGTGGTTCCCCTGTAGACGACCCAGGCTGAGGGGCCCGGAGGCCCGGCGGACCCTGGACACATCTAGCCCCCTCCTCTCTAACTCTGGAGCCTTCTCCATCAGCCTGCCAACAAACACAGACCCCACAGACATGGCGGGGCGACGCAGGGACAGAAGAAGACAGTATCCTCCACCGCACGGCATTTTGGACAGCCTTAACTTGTCATGCTGGGTGTCGTACCTCTGAGTCGACACCTTCTTGACCACCATGCCCTGGTGAGTGATGGCCCTCTTGTCCTTGATCCCAGCGTAGGTGAAGTCTGAAGGCACCACGTCCAGAGCTGTGGCCATGAGGCTGATGGCCTCCAGGGTCTCCACGTTCTCCTTACGCAGAGTGAAGGCTGCAGGAGGGAGACACATACAGGGATCAGACACACACAGGGATCACACACACAGAGGGATCACACACACAGAGGGATCACACACACAGAGGGATCACATTTATTTACATTTTACATTTACATTTATTCATTTAGCAGACGCTTTTATCCAAAGCGACTTACAAGAGAGAGCTTTTACAAAGAGCATCAGTCATTGAGCAAAGCAACGTGATAGACCCCGAACACAGTCGGATTTCTAGATCGTGAATCATACATCATGAGAACCAATAAGTGCCAAAGGAAGAACTATAAATGCATAACACAGCGATTATGAATATAGAGCAAGAGATACAACACATAATACATTAGATCAGGTGAAATGACATGCTATTGTTAAGTGCCATTAAATTCTCTAAATAGGTGAGTTTTAAGCCTTCTTTTGAAGGTTGGAAGGCAGTCCGTGCTTCTGATGGAGGTCGGGAGTTGATTCCACCATTGGGGAGCCAGGCAGTGGAAGAGTTTGTGTTGCGCTCTGGCGCTCTTGAGGGGGGGTACCACTAGACGGTTGTCAGCAGATGACCGTAGGTGGCGGGTGGGGGTATAGGGCTGGAGGAGAGAGTTGATATAGGTCGGGGCAGTCCCGTTTACCGCCCGGAAGGTCAGTACCAGGGTTTTGAATCTGATGCGGGCCATGACGGGAAGCCAGTGGAGGGCGATGAGGAGCGGGGTGACGTGACAGCGTCTGGGTAGGTTGAAAACCAGACGAGCGGCTGCATTCTGTATCCTCTGAAGGGGACGGGTTGCATTTGCAGGAAGGCCGGCTAGTAGCGAGTTGCAGTAATCCAGCTTTGAGAGGACTAGGGCTTGGACTAGCAGTTGGGTGGAATGTTGAGAGAGGTATTTTCTGATTTTCCTGATGTTGTAGAGGGTGAATCTACATGACCGAGAGACTGCAGCAATGTGAGCTGTGAGGGAGAGCTCGTCATCCAAGATGACCCCCAGGTTCCTGGCGGAGGGTGAAGGGGTCACTGTTGCAGATCCAATAGTGATGGAGAGATCGTGGGTGATTGAGGGTTTGGCAGGGATGATGAGGAGTTCCGTTTTGGCGAGGTTCAGCTGGAGGTGATGTCGGGTCATCCAGGCTGAGATGTCAGAGAGGCAGGCCTCGATTCTGGTCGATATCCCTTGATCAGTTGGGGGAAAGGATAGATATAGCTGCGTGTCGTCAGCGTAGCAGTGATAGGAGAATCCATGGGAGGCGATGATTGGCCCGAGTGAGGTGGTGTAAAGAGAGAATAGGAGCGGGCCAAGGACGGAACCCTGTGGGGTTCACACACACAGGGATCACACACACACACAGGGATCACACACACACACACAGGGATCAGAAACACACTCTCTCTGTCTCTCTCTCTCTGTCTCTCTCTCTCTCTGTCTCTCTCTCTCTCTGTCTCTCTGTCTCTCTCTCTCTCTCTGTCTCTCTCTCTCTCTGCCAGTATGTCAGGTTCTCTCACCGGTGTAGACCTCCTGCTCTTCTCGTTCTCCTGCAGTCCTCTTAGTGGTCTTTCCTCTTTCTTTCAGCCTCACAGAGATCCTGGTCTCTCCCCGCTGGCTGGTCTCTCTCGGCTCACCGGAGCTCTTTGTCGCCCCCTGCTGGCTGAAGCTCTTCGACTCCACCAGCTTGCCGAACCTCCGGCTCAGGAAGTGATGCACAGCCGTCCTGTTCTGCTTCCTGTCCTCCGGTCTGAAGGTGTACGTCGACCCCGGGACCTTGGCATCCAGGAACCTGAAGAAGTTCTCCGCGTCCTCCTCGCTGACCAACCCCCGACAGCTCTTTGTAGTCAGGGTCCTCCTTCACTCTGATTTCTGATTGGCTGGTCACCGTCATCAAGAATGGGAAGTGATGTCGTACTGCGCGGTGCACACTGGCCCGCTGGACTTTATCTGGGAAGGATCCCAGGCTCAGCTCTTGATTGGACAGCACCTTTGGTCCGTTTCTGAAGGTGGCAACAAACTTCTCCAACTCTGCCTGAGTGGACTGATCCAAGACTGCGGGTAAGGTCCAACTCCTCTCCTCTGACAGGGAGAACAGCAGGTGCTGGATCCACTTCAGGGGTGGAGCGGTCCTGAGCCAGGCTGGGTCTGCATGCAGAGGTGCCCCCCTCTGTCCCGTTAGACGGAGCATGCGCAGTCCTGTCCTTAGAGTCGCCGCATTCACCTGTCTGAGAGAGGGCGGGGCTCCTGTCTTCGGTCACCAGGTGTCCCTCGATGTCTATCTCGGTGACCACGAAGTCTCTGGAGCAGTTTTTAATGGTGCCGATGAAGCCCTCGTGGTCTGATATGAAGCTGTAGGGGACAGGCACGCTCGCAGCCACGGGCTCATCTTCCATCGTTATCTCATTACCAAGCAGACTAACTAAACTGACCCCAGACAGAAAGACGCACGGCAAGATCTGATCTTTAAGCGCCCTGCAACGTAGTATAGAACCATCCGCGTTTCATTGATGCGATCGGATTAAAATATCCCAGTTAGTTCATTGTACAGTAGCTACTTGACGGTATTTTTTTATATTACGTTATGTTGACCAATCGCATCAGATTTTTATTTCACTCTCTATAACTTACGCGTTGTTTCCTGCACCGTTAACGAGCGAAATCCAGTAAACAAACACATGTGGCTCTTATGACTTCCTGCTTCCGCGTCATGTGACTTTGGGAGCACTTAATAAATCCTCCATGGAGTCACTATGTAAAGCATCAACACGTCAAAGTGGATTTAAATAGTTTATTATCCTTCATATTTTTTTTTTACATTTGATCCATAGAAAAAAAAACATAATTTGAAACACGATGACAGTTTAAAGAAAGATAGTTTCACAATGAAACGCCCTCTACAGGTAGTTTGGGTTACAGCGGTTCACATCAACAGTGGACCTGAGGCCTGTACCACGAATCAAGATCAACGTACCCCTGGGATTTCTTTCAGTTACCCCCGAATCACTGTCCCCCAGTAACCCCGATCCTGCAGAACCTGGGTCACCAGGTTGGTTAACAAATAGTTCAATCAACTCAGGTATTTCCAATGTAGAGACGCGTATATCCAATCGCAAACATGGACTAAACCAGAGCCCATCTTCCACTCAGGAGGGGCAAACTGTATTGACACCACAGCCCAGAACACAAGATGTGACCATAATTACACTTGTGCATTCCATAAAGTTACACTTGTGTTGCTGTATTATTTTAGTTGCAACCCTGGCAGTGGAAAACAAGCAGATAAAACATAAATATAAAAACATAACACCAAACCAGTAAGTTGGCAGTATAGGCAACAGGCCTACTTGTACATATTTTAAGACCAACACTTACAAGACAAAATTGCCCGTTCTGTCTTTTTTTGTAGGATATTGTTATACAAAGGGCCTATAGATAGAACAATTACATTGCCCGGGTTTCTCCGCATCACCCACAACTACATCAAAGTTAACCTAACGCTATGCATAGTAGTCTGTGGGGACTGAGCGCACAAATTCGAATGGTTGGCAAGATACGGCTCAAGAAGTTGGCAAAGATACGTCATTTTCTTGCTGAGAATCTATATCTTTCATGAAGATCCTCATCATGAAATGCCAAAGGGTTTTGTCGTTTACTTCGCAAATAGTAAATATGAATGTTCATTCAATATTAGATAAACCTTCTTTTTTTCACCCCTGGAGGACAAATCTAATATTATTTGGATAAAAGCGTCTGCTAAATGAATGCATGTAATGTAATTATGAACCTCTCGTTATAGGCGCACCAAGTAACCTCTCGCTTGGCGCACCAAGCTCCACTTGATCTCCTAAAACAGATGCCGCCGTTATCATCAAGAATGATGAGGATTTCTTTTGTTTTGATCTTTGATCTCCATCTTATCATGATACCTAAAACCCTGGGTTGAACCTGAAGGTACCCGCTAGTTAATGCCAGATCTGGATTCGTGGGTACAGGGCATCAGGGGGAATGTCATCCAATTCCCTTCATATATGCGTCACTCCTACGCATGCACAGGTCAGGGGGTCAAGTTGACCCCAAGCAAAGAACTATGATCACGTCACATTCTAACGATAATGTGAGGGCTCGAACCATGACCCAAATGCTTCCATATCCTTCCTTTACAACACATGCACGTCATCAAATTGAAAAGCTGCTGCTATGCTGTGGTTCAAAACGTGCCTATTGCATATTATGGGATGGCACTCCATGTGAAATGTAGTTGATCAAGGACTCTCTCCGACTCTATTTGTACGCCTAAAAAAAAAAAGGTGCTCAATCCCAGCTTTCTTATGCTTCAAGCTGTGACGATTAATACAGAAACACTAAAACACACACAGAATATCACAAGCATAGAAAAATAGCTTCTCTATGATCTCATTCTTAATTAAAAGAAGGCTAAATATAATCACCAGAATGCTCTCTAGAGCACCACTAAACCCGATTTGTAGCTGAATCCATATTTCTTTTTACAAATATACTGAGTGAAAGATTCATATACTCTATATTAAAATGAAACTAGGCTTGTATAAAACACGCTCCATACACACACATCAAACAGTATAAAAGCATTAGGCTTCGCATACTTGTGGCTTCGTCTATTAGTCTACCAACAGGATATAAACAAGGGGTCTTCTAGAGGTGGAGGGCCTCACTTCCCAGCCTCCTAACTCTACATTCTCATGCAAAGCGGCCATGGACAAACTAACGAGAAGCCGAATGTCGGACATGCTACAAACATTGGGACGGTTAATATGGCTTTTTAGTATCCGGTCTGGAGTGCATAGTTTCAGTCTACCTGGATGTCTAAAAGAGTTAAAGGTAAGTTGTTAGGAATGATTCACAAAATAATTACTTTGTGCGGACTGTTCCATTTTAGAATTACGAGGAGGGGTGTTTTCGGGTTGAAGGTCACTCGTCCGCGTCCCCTTTCCCCAGGCGCTCGCGTGATCCTGCGCCCCCCCCTTCTTCCCCGGCGGGCCCCTGGGCTTGAGCGAATGCCTGCTTGTGGGCGTGCTGCTTCGGGGTGGACCTCCTCGTACAGGAAGGTCTCCGGTCAGGTCGTCACCGTTGTCTATCTCCATCTGCCCCCGGGAACACAGGTCAGAGGTTACGACCTCGACACTCTTCCGCACTGTCCCTAGACCCCTGACTCATACTGTACTGTTAGGGTCTTGTGGCTCAGCGGTTAAGCCGTTGGGATAGCGATCAGAAGATTGCGAGTTTGATTCCCGGCTGAGGCAACATGATGCTGTGTCCTTGGGCAAGGCACTTCAGCCCTACTTGCCTCAGGGGGTAATGTCCCCTGTACTTACCTGTAAGTCTCTCTGGATAAGAGCGTCTGATAAATGACTAAATGTAAATATTAAAACAGTAAACAGTACAGACATCCCATCCTACAACTTGGTATTAATGCTACCTGGAACATCTTTATGGTGGAAGAGAAGATGCGAGACAGAGAAGTGCTGGCTCGCAATCTTCACTTGACATGGCCAGGCTTTTTCGAAAGATAATAAAAGACCCAAGGCCTACCTTCTTAGCTTATGTGAATGCGTAAGTTGTTCTCTCCACCCGTGTCGACCAGAGGGGTTTTTTACAGCTCGAGTACAGCATCCTTTCCCTGATGCTGCACTTATAGCCCGGCATGGAGTAGATGAACACTGGGGAACACACACACACAGACACACACACACACACACAACACACACAGGGACCGGACAACACACACACACAGGGACCGACACACACACACACGCATCGCACGAGAGAGAGGCCTTGATCCGAGATCAGGTTCGATTCCTCGCTTTAAGAGGACGACTCACAGTAAGTACAGGGACATTCTCCTTCCCCTTCTTCTTGGTGGAGTACCTGTGGACTCCAGGTAGTCCCCCTCATGGGTGTGTTTGTACAGGAAGAAGTGGTAGCGGGCCGCATCCTTGGGAATCCTCTTAGGCAGCTCCTTCAGCTTGCTGGACAACTTGATCGACTCATTCCTGAAGTCTATCTCCTGGGGGGGGGGGGGGGGGGTGAGCTGATAGCCTACAGGAAAGCACCACCACACACACACACACACACACACAGACACGCTACACACTGCAGCCAGGGACTGACCAGCTGAACGTAGTTGATTCTTTTGTCTCTGAACTGCTCCATAGCCTGGATAGCATCTCTCTGCATGGGGAAGGACACTCCTGTCAAAGTCTGCTGTTTGCTGTCCACACCATGTCTGTCTGCACCTAGGGAGGGGGAGGGGCAGAGGGGGGGGGGGGAGAGAGAGAGAGAGAGAGGGGGGGGGAGAGAGAGGGGGGAGAGAGAGAGAGAGGGGGGGAGAGAGAGAAGGAGAGATGGGGGAGAGAGAGAGGGGGGGAGAGATAGAGAGAGAGGGGGGGAGAGAGAGAGAAAAGAAGAGAGGGGGGGAGGAGAGAGGGAGAGGGAGAGAAAAAAGAGATAAAAGAGAGAGTAAAGAGAGAGTGGGAGAGAGAGAGAGAGGAAGAGAGAGAGAGGAAGAGAGAGATAGGGAGAGAGAGATAGGGAGAGAGAGGAAGAGAGCGAGAGGAAGAGAGCGAGAGGAAGAGAGCGAGAGGAAGAGAGAGAGAATTATAATCCAGAGTAAATGAAATCAGTCGTGCGACAGCTCGACTCAGACGGAGAGTCGGCCGAACGATTTAGAAACAGGAAGTCTCTCGCACAGAGCAAACCCCTCAGTGAAACTTTGCATCAAGTCGCATAATTTGCCTAGATATAGAAGGCAGATATAAAACCACCCCTACTGCAGCTAGCCATCACCAACCTGAGAGAGATGATAAACCTCTTAAGGGTTGGATTTATGATGCCTGTTTCATCCTTTTGCTCATGCCTGGCTCTGCCACACACTCACGTCATATCCCAGAAGGCTTTGCGAGGGAAGATTGCCGTGTCCAGTGGACAGGCTCTCTCTGGCTGTAACCTAGAGGATCAGAGCTTTGCAGCCTCTCATCCATCTACTTAATAAGCACCGTCTCTCGGCAAATGAATGACGGCAAAAACGTAAAAGCCTCTTTCCTGCTGCCTCTAACATGTAGATTAGTGTTGTATTATCTGGCCACACAGCCATGACCCCAACCCCCCCCCAGTCCTCAATGTAGAGGCGTGCCTGGATGTGACACTCAGCTTAGTGGGACGCTATTGGTGGGATGGCTCCATGAAACGGGCCTATCGGCAGCTAGGGACGGGGCATCTTCTTTTATGGAAAGTATCTTGCATGGGTTTGCTGTTCATATTCGTGCGCTGGTGCAGTATTTTTGGGAACAGGGAGATTTCCGTCCAGCGTGATCGGTCTCACAATGTGTGTTACTCTTTAAGTGCTGCCTGGTAAGTGTGACATAATAATGCTTCATTTAGCAGATGCTGTTATCCAAAACGACGTACAATTTTATTCAAGTACAGGGACATTCCCCCCTGAGGCAAGTAGGGTGAAGTGCCTTGCCCAAGGACACAACGTCACACAGTCGGGGTTCGAATTCACAACCTTCCGATCATGTACCCTACGCCTTAACTCGCTGGGCCACCTGACATGCTAGGTGTAAGCGTGTAGTGTTGAACTGAGAGAGCAACACAAGTCCTAGTATCCACCCCCCCCGCGGATAGCTAGTCACCATGACAACCCCTGCTCACGACAACCCATCTCTCACAGTGAACTCCGTGACATCGTCCCACCCAAGCTAGTGCAGAATCCAGGACAGACGGTCTACTTGTCAAATCAACAGTATTGATCTGGCAGTATCGACCGCACAGCCAGACTGTGGAAGTGCTAGCTGGGTCTTTTTTTTTACCGTCTGCAAGGTCTACTTTATTGTGTGTGTGTGTTTGTGCGTGTGTGTGTGTGTGTTTGGATGCCTACCTCATTGAGTTTGATCTGTCTCAGTTCCTCCTCAGCAGCGGTCAGAGGAGCGAGCCGCCTGGGAGACTTGGTACTTTCTGTACCCGCTGAGGGACACTTCATCCTGGGGAGAGACAGCAGCGTGAGGGGGGGGGGGGGGGTCTGCCTGGGAAGACCCACGGAGGAATCCCATCCGGCCCCCCAAAAAACGGCTTCAACTAACCTTAGTCGTTCCAAAATCTCATTCTTAATGTGTCCTCCACCGAACTCTTTCTTCAGCGTGCTCTCGTGGCGGCATACAACATCTTCTGACGCACCTGAGGAGAAGAAAAATAAATGTTAGTCCTTGTCAAACGTCTATCCTAAGAACAAAATGTTTCCTAAACTAGCGGTGGATTTTGCAGACGAACACCAGAGGCACAGAGCAAGTTTGGCTGCTGCGCCTCGCTTGATAGAAAGCATGTTTAGTAACTCCTGCCAGGAAGAGACAGTGTCTTCTGTTTACTGTTGAAAACCTAATGGATCATTAGACTTGCAAATTAGAAGAAAGAGGCCGCTCTTCCGCCAGACAGCCAGTCCACAGTATCAAAGACCTCGAGTTATTAATCTCCCCCTCAAAATAAAAAATAAAACACACCTGACAATAACAACTTTAACCTAACAAGTTAGCCAATAATGGACCAGATGTGAGGTCATGTGACCAGAAGGACACTGACAGACAGCCCAAGGAAAACTATAACACTTGTATGCGTTATATCTCCGTTAACTCAGTGAATATTCCAGAAACAGCTCAATATCATTCCCTCCAGATCCCCCCACAGCCCTGCTCCACCCTCAGCTGGTGGTGAGTGTACGGACCGGTGAGTGGTCTGGGGACCAGGCCAGGAAGACCCACTCGTAGCCCTGGTTGTGGTGGAGTCCAGGCGGTAGAGGAGGTAGCAGGGCAGCAGCTCGTCCAGCAGCGGCAGGACCTGGCTGTCGTACTCCTGGTCCCACTTCTGACTGGCTGGCCTGGTGCCTCCCAGCACTAGCTGCTCTGGAACACACACACACACACCACACACGTTCAGGGTTAGGATCCACACACACACACACGTTCAGGGTTAGGATCCACACACACACACAGGTTCATGGTTAGGATCCCACACACACACACAGGTGTCAGGTAGGATCCACACACACACACACACAGGTGTTCAGGGTTAGGATCCACACACACACACACAGGTGTTCAGGGTCAGGATCCACACACACACACAGGTGTTCAGGGTCAGGATCCACACACACACACAGGTGTTCAGGGTCAGGATCCACACACACACACAGGTGTTCAGGTCAGGATCCACACACACACACAGGTGTTCAGGGTAGGATCCACACACACAACAGGTGTTCAGGGTCAGGATCCACACACACACAGGTGTTCAGGGTCAGGGATCCACACACACACAGGTGTTCAGGGTAGGATCCACACACACACACAGGTGTTTCAGGGGCAGGATCCACACACACACACAGGTGTTCAGGGTCAGGATCCACACACACACACAGGTGTCAGGGTCAGGATCCAC